>JBAMJV010006799.1:0-17500 GCA_037951105.1 Echinarachnius parma | reverse complement strand
CCACGATTTTTCTACCGCAATGGTTAAAGACAAAAGAAGGACGAGCTGACTCGTCGAACAACGACGAAGAACGAATATTCGTCTTGAGTCGCCGTACAATTCTTCCCAATTCGTTGTTAAATCGTGGCTAAATCGAGTCGATTCGTTCTAGTAAATCGTTGCGAGTCGTTGCGAGTCGCCGTGAAAATCGTCAGTATGGGACTGGGCCTTTAGTAGATGTTGACTAGTTTCAATACAAATTAGTCTGCTTCATTCGTATTGCATAGACTTGATAAATGTAGAGTGGCTGTATAGATATTGATTATAATAGAAATACAACTGCTTTATCAGAACTAAGTCACAAAAGGATGTTATGTTAAATGAATTTAAACAATGTATGGTATTTTGTAAATTCAATAGAACGGGAAACTTTAGAATCTATCGCATGTTATATATTATATAATCATTATATCACTTGTGGTCCATTGTGGAGAAAGCAGCTGTTTGAATCAATGCGAGACTTTAACAAGACTATTCGATTATTATGGCAGGCGATGTGGTGTACAAACACGAGACTATGTATAGAGGAATTATCGATTGCACGATGTTGGTTCCGTATTTAAAACTAAACAAAAGTTACCCGATATGTTCTTTTATATCAGATTGAGTGTATGCTTATCTAGACCGATCAACATTGAGCATTTTAACACATGTACAATGTAGTACAGTATTTTAACAGTGGATTTCATGTTCCGTACAACTAACCCTTAACATTAAATATACAGGTTGCGATATTAAAATAAAATATGAAAAGAAATATCCATACGTGATAAAATGTTTCATAAAATGCAATTACCTTACACCGTTGGTTGCGTTTAATGTGTTGGATAATAATAACATAATCAAATTATATTGAATAGAGATATTTATCTTCCCCTTACGTGCATAATACTCAGCCAGAATGGCGGCCGGGAATTGAATGACTAAATTAAAACTTAATTTGGCAATAAAAAGTAAATCAAATTACTTCCACTCGCTTTTTTTGTCTTCTTTCATTTAGGACAAGGCCAATTTTTGTGTGCATAATATGTTGCTGCTGATAATTTATCATCGCATTACTACAATATTGGATTATATACCAATTGAATTGTTTTAGCACAACCACATACATGGTATACATTGGCTTATACTAATATTATGGTGAAGCTTCGTAATATCCAGTTCATTTAGTTCATTCGTTTTCTCTACCTGCGAAAAAAGAAGAAATATATACAGAATTATCACAATGTAAAAGTATACATTTCACAATTTTTCATTAATTATTGCAAATTAAGAGTAAGTATTCCAAGAAAGTGGACAACCAAACCAATATAATATGTCTTTTTCATGTGGTCGACCATTATGCATGGTATGGTAAAGGTATACACACGACTCGAGCAATTTGTGGACGGACACAAACTAAGGACATTGCATCATGATACTGTAACTGGAGACCTGTAGCATCGATCGTGCGCACAATTTAAGTGCGTATCTCACCGGCGGAGACGTCGCCGCGACTGCCGCGACTGATCAGTCGCGGTAGTCGCGGCGACTCGGGAGACCCGAAAATGGTTTGCAATCTCACCAAGGCGAAGTCTCGGAGACGTCTCCGCGACGTATCCATGGGAGCAGGAACAAACTGTACCAAATGATAACGAACTCAGTCACGTGGTCTCTAAAGTGGGTCAAGCAACGTCAAGTAGAGTCGCCGCAACGTCTCCTCTCAGTCGCCTTGGTCTCCACTAGGTCGCGGCGACGTCGCGGCGACGTCTTCCCAGACGCGGACAAAATTAGTCTCCGCGACTGATGGAGACGTCGCGGAGACTGAAAAAAAAAATCGAACATGTTTGATTTTCCCGCGACTCCCCGGAGACCCGGCTAGTCTCCAGGAGACGTCGCGGAGACGTCTCCGCGACCAGCGGAGACTGAGTCGCCAACTAGTCGCCAACTAGTCTCCAGCCCGGTGAGATACCACCTTTAGAGTGGACATGTCCGAATTATTCGAGACCTATTTTGCCCTTCTCATCGTTAAGTGGTGTGGCTACGGGATGGGGGATATGCCCTTATTTCCATATCAATGTGGAAGTTAACATCTTTACGCCGTCCAATGAAAAGTAATATTTAAATGAAGAGATTAATTCCAAAAAGCGCTAAATCCAATATCGTAAACTTTGAGCGCATTATTGGAAGGTGAAAAGGGAATGCTCAAACTTTTGATTGATTGTCTGATTTTTCTTAAAATGTTGATTTAATATCTATTATACAAGCTGAGTAGCTTATGTATGAAATGTGGATATAGCGCTTATTGGAATTGAGCTCATCAAACTAAGAGATGCATTTGTCCTTGTTTTGCATTTGTTTTTATGTTTGTTTCTTTATTTGTGTTTGGAGGAGCGAATCCAACCTTTCTCTTGGGAAACCTTGTCTATTCTTACACCCCCCCCCCCCCCGCCTCTTTCCCAGTCTTGCTATAGCCCTGACTTCTGTCGTGTTTGTCCGAATCGACACCAGTTGCGCAAATGTATTATTAAAAATCAGGGCGAAGTAGCTTGAGTGGTCAGCTAGCCGCGTATCGACTGGCCACAGAATTGTGTCGTCTCTGACCTCCTTAGGGGTCAGTCTTTTACCCGATAGCGTACTTAAACCTGGGATACCGTGTATTAAGTATATGGCAATTGCAGTATCCCGTGAGCAATGGGTTAATGTTCTATACTATATATAGGTCTGACCTCTGTGGTGACCGACTTCATTGTCCAGACTCCGAGACCTTTCTCCTCTATCGGTTAGGGTGTAGTCATATTGTCAAAATCCATAAAACGTTCTTAGAACACTAGCAGTTCCCAAACACTTTGTTTTATTCCTTTATAAATGTTTATATCACCAATAGAAATATGGAACAGGTGTCAGTTTTCCGACTTACTATTTCGTTATAAAGATATTTATGATTGAAATAATTGAATTTTAAAGACTCCCTGGGCCTGCTGGGAGCGTTTCAAATAAGTAAATATCACATAAATATCACATGTTTACACGTTACAACGAGCAAACAAGTACATAAATAAAATAACGTACTTATGGTAAACAGCAACCAAATATTAAAATAGATCAAAAAACAAAGAAATTCATTAATGAGCAAGATATTCCTAATTATATTAGAGCTGGCCTGCTTATAATAAAGCGAGGTCGTACAATGACCTAGCGTCACCCCATGTACCAAATGTGGACGACATCATTTGGTTAATGAAACTAGCCTCTACATTTAATGCACTCCTGCTAAATGTCCAGTCGGGCAAACTAATGACTGAAATACATGTATTATGCGTAATGAAAGTTGTAATTGGCGCACTGTGTTCTGATTATGGTATATGCATGCCAGAATGCACTCACGCTATCTTCGTTTTCTGGCCTTTTTTTTTGCTTTGCATTTTGTTCATTTTGAGTTAAATGTAGATGTATGCCTATTTTTATCTACGATACTTAGTCTAGATAATTGAATTTGTATTATTCAAATAATGCATCATTAGTATGCAATGCCTTGTTACCTAAAAAAAAAATGAACTATTTATATTTTGCCGTTCTGGTTGTTGTTATTATCATTCAATTCAATTCATTGTTTACACTTTCGTTTATAATTTGTAAAAACGATACAAAAGTATATAAAAATAAGCATATACAATATTTAAAATAATTGACAGTAATGTATGATGAAAATAAAAATAGGGTACTATAGAAAAATAAACCCCAATGCCTTTGTGGAGGCATACTTCCCCCGATAATAATTCTACAAAAATAACTTTTTTTTAAAGACACATACATGACAGAAAATGACAGGGACAACAATACAAATTTTAAAAAATTAAAAAGGAGGAATTATTACTACAAAGTAAAACAAATAATTAAAGGGGTAGTTCAGTTTTGTTAGAGAGGGCGCTGCACAACACAATTTTTTGTGAGGTAATGAAAAACGGACTGTCGAATTTGAAAGAACATGCTATTTTTATGGCAGAATAAACTTTATTTGGTCAAAATCGGTTCAGAAATGGCTGAAATATCAATAAATATATCCGATCGTAATAAATTTGGGCCCCACATTTATTCGATGATTTAACAAAAAATGAAAAAAGTACTTCCACTTTTTCACAAATTTTCAAAAGTGGTTTTTAAATAGTTCTTGATGATCTCTCTATTCAATCATTATTTTAACAAAACATCACTTGCATACTTTTGTATGAAAAATGGTTGAAACCAATGCTTTTTTTAGAGAGCGCCCTCTTGTGTTTTAAAGGCTCTTTTTTAATGATAACATGCTTTTTACTTAGTCGTTTGTAATTTTGTATACCTTTCGAGCATGGTGGAGTTATAACGATTAGTTTGTAATATTACTGTGCAGGTTTTGGTTACTAAAGTTCAGCCTTACCAAAACTGTACTACCCCTAAGCCGGATAAAGGTAATGTTCCGGCTTATCAGTCCAGCGATTTCATTCAATAATATAAGTTAAAAGGTTAAGACTTGTGATCTTGTGTAGATATTAACACATCTATTACTTTCCGATAATACAAATCGACATGCAAATTTAGAAGAGTCCAACTATCAAAAAGTAATGTAGTATACCCATTTGTTTAGAATACCGGCCACCATCATAATAACACATTATAGGATAGAATTATTCCAGTTCCAACCTTTGAATATAATGTGTTTAATATGTATACTCTTTTCTAAACAGTACAAACACACAATAAACCGCGCAAGCACACACCAAACAGACCAAGTTCTATGCCATAGTATACAGTACATACATTGTATAGACGTACGTTACACTGCCAATGGAGACTTTCAATAATTGAATTTTCTGCGCATCGCGATGGTCAAGGAATCAGGGAGGAAAAATAGGAAGCGAGAAAATAGAGTGGACCCGGAGGATACAATCAAGACATCATGTATCATTACGCTTACAACTTCGGGCCACTCCAAGCAGTGAATTCAATCCATCTCGGGGGGGGGGGGGGGGGGGACACCATGGGCGTACGAGGCCAATGTATTTGATTGGAGGCGTCTGATCCAGCCTCTTATTCGACAATCTATAGACAATAATGAATCTATGTATCATGACGCTACAATTTACAAGGCACTTAATGCAGTGACTTTATGACAGTGACATTAGCGTGAAATGTCTCTTTTTTGTATTTTTGTATTTTTGTATATTTTTTTTTTGGGGGGGGGGGGGGGGGGGAGAGCTGATCCGGCGTCCGATTCGGAGTCCCATAAACTAAACGATGAAGGCACCGTGTAGTATTAATATTACGCCTGCAATAATATTGCAGGCCACACCAAGCAGTCCGTCTCGGGGGGGGGGGGGGGGGGGGGGGGGGGGGGGGGACGAACGCCATTGGGTGTACGAGCCCAACAGTTTGGAGGTGAGTATCCTATAATCCTACCTGTCCATGCTGACCTAGCAGTAAATTCTATCCATCTCGGGAAAAAAATACAGAAAAGAAAAGATGAGGAAATACAGATAGCAAATTGCGGGACGCTCCAGGCAAGAAATTGAAACTAAACTTGAAATAATAGAAGAGAGATAGTATATGAATGAGGAGGGTTATACGAGCGAGAGATCCTCCAGAATTAATCAAATTCCCCCTCGTGTCAATCTCAGCGCAGTCTTGCCGCCCCTCATGCTCTGATGGTAGTTCTTGACCCAGTGGCGTAGCGACAGGTGGTACGGGGGCATGTGCCCCTTCGATAATTTAGGCAGAACAACAAAAAACCACAAGAGGAGAATCCCCACCAAAATAAAGACATATGAATAGAGCGTGCACCCTCTAATTGACGTGCCCAAAAATCAGTACGAACACGCTCCACCAGTTATTATAGTGTTGAATACAATCAAAAGGGAATATCTGAATATAACAACAATAAATTAACATTTTGTATTAACAAAGAATACACAGAGTATGACCCACAATAATTCGAGTGCCCCCACCATCCTCCAATCAATCCGACCACTGTCTTGTGCATCGTTTTTTATCATCGTTCTGATTCGAGTTATAGAATAGGCTACCCAAAAATTATAACGATTTTCCTGACTTCATCGTGTTACTTTGCGAACGGCCAGATTTCTTTGAAGACTCTCCAATAAAATTCAATTCAGGTTGACCCAGAACATTTCGTTCGTGTTTGAAAGATCAAGTGAAGTGGTGTAGAGCTCGGTTGGATTGGATGGTGAAGGGCAAAGGCATGGATAGTTGCCAGGCGATGGCGTATAGCAGGGTCGAACTGATCGGGGGCACATGTTATATTATACAGTTGTTAACTGGTGGTGGAGGGAAAAGCACGGAATGTTCCACTCTCAAGGGATTTTAAATGCTATTGAGGGAAGAGTAAATAAGTCCCGAGACGTAGTCGAGGGACTTATTTTCTTCACGAAATATCATTTAAAATCCCGAGGGAAACATTCCATGATTTTCCCGACAGCAAAGTTAACAACTGTTTTATCATCTGAATTGCCATGTAACAGTGCCATGTAATATCCAAAAATATTACATGGCAGCTCATGTACTGTATT
The DNA here is from genome assembly GCA_037951105.1 of Echinarachnius parma. NCBI lineage: Eukaryota > Metazoa > Echinodermata > Echinoidea > Clypeasteroida > Echinarachniidae > Echinarachnius > Echinarachnius parma. The sequence continues at coordinate 10,919 of JBAMJV010006799.1, read as the reverse complement.
TACTAAGTCAGGTGATAAATTTCCTTATTTTTACACAGATTGTCCTCTTATGTCTGTTATTGTTTTTGTCAGATTATTAAAGGCACACCCCACCCTCCCCCCCCCCCCCCCCCCCCCCGCCCTACCTCCTCGTATCTACGCTAATGTTGCCAGCAAAAAGAAGTAATGAAAGTACAGATCTGCCACTCTGCACACACACAACAAAATACTGATGCACAATTTGTTGTGAAGGCAAAACATATGATTGTTTTTAAAGTGGGGGGAAATTACACGTACTACACATGCCACATTAAACTTTAACAAAATAATGCACGTTTTTCATTTTAAGAACATTATTATATTTGAGATAATAAGCATACTAAACATTGTATAATCACAGTGGTTGGCAGATCTGGAATTACAGTAAAATTGCAAGTGTGTGGTGACCATGCACCTGACGAGGTAAGATAAACGGGAATCGCATTCATAAATGCCGCCCATCTTGACGTCATTCATAAACAAACGCCATTTTATTCTTTATTATTGGAGAATTCGATGAATTAGAAAGCGGACAAAATAATGTTGGTATTCTCATAACCTATATAATAAACATGACATGAAATCACGAGAGAAATGGGGTTTTTTTTACGAACTTTATTTTGAATGCATACAATTCTACAACCAAAATCAACGACATGTTGTTCGTGAATTTGACAGATATCTCGAAAAATCAGTATTTAGTGGTACTTTGGAAGAGAATCTTTTCATGTCACGACTCACGAAAGAGAACGTTTTTGTGATTTTTTTACTTCGCAAGCAATTTCCTTTGAGCATGCTTTTCTGGCAATAATATGAAAAATATAATAGGAAATCTGACGGTCCATTCAGTATTTCATCAATGAACGTAGGAGCGCAGTAAGGTTGGAGACGTGCCATTAAATGCCTTTCATTGAAATACGAGATCGAAAATTTGTCTTCTTCTTCTTCATAAATAGAGTGTTTGGTTAAAGCGTAATTTGTACGAGATGAGTGCCTCGTGGAATGACAGCTTCTTCATTTATCAACCAACAATGACCATTTCACTATAATCGTATTTGTGCAGGTCATAATAGTACACAATAAGCAGTGGCGTAGCTACGGGGGCATGGGGGAGGGGGGGCACGTGCCATCCCCCTCCCCTTCCAATAATTTGACAAATAATACAATAAATATTAAACATAAAATGACATTTTTCCAAAAAAATACAGATTTCAAACGAGTACCTATGCCCTCACCCTAATTTTGAAAAAAACAACACGAAACAAAAGGGGGATTCTTTAAAAAATAAAGAAATGCATAGCGTAGGCACCCCAAAATCATTCACGTGATGATGATGATGGTGATGATGATGATGGTGATGATGATGATGGTGATGATGGTGATAATGGCGATGATGGCGATGATGATGGTGGTGGTGGTGATGATGATAATGTTTATTGGCGACGATCGCAATGGTGATGATGGTGATGATGATGACTTTGATGGCGAATGGGGTTGTAAAAACTTGATCCATTGATTATTCGATTGCTTTTAAATCTTTACTTCAATAAGCATGACTTGCCTTAACCGTCTTAACTGCCAATCATTCAGAAAATCGTTGACCTTATGCAGCAGAAAAGTTTACGATAGATAACCGTTATGTTTTGTATTATAGTTATTATATTTATTATATAAATGACACACAATATTTGGTACAAAAGTCAAGTCGTCTTGAAATGAGACTATACGATTCTATAGGTGAATCGAACGTTATTTTCTGAAAGGATTGGAGTCAAATGTCCAGTTGTGGTCAGGAAATGAATTTCCAACTGCGGACAGTTAGTTATTTAAAATGAAAAAATAGTGAAAGTGGACTTCCCGTTATATCGGTCCCCTGCGAATCGACGGTCAAAATGAAGTGAAGATCAGGGGCGGGTCTAGCTTTTTGCTAAGGGGGGGTGGGGGGTTTGACCCAATGACGATGCGGATACTGTGTGGGTCTGGACACATGATGGCGTTTTTCTATGCACATTTTCACTTGGCAGCCCAGGGGGGGGGGGGGGGGGGTTTTAAACCCCTAACCCCCCCCCCCCCCCCCGTAGATCCGCCACTGAAGATGGTGTGACGTCACGACTTGCATTATAAAATAATTTTCCGAAAAAAGCCACAAGTCCAATCATTTTTTTTCTTCATTTTTAGACAGTTTAAATTTATTTCATCCGTGGGTGAATCGAAATTGAAACATCTGTTTACTCATTTAATTTCTACACTCTCTTGTTAAAATCCTTGGTATTATTTGATATGTCTATATCTGCCATGTTTATGAAATTGGTCAAGGTCTTCGTTTCAGATATCTATACAAACATGTCAAAGAAACAGTGAAGAAAAGAAACCGGCCCCTGCTATATTGAATTTCGAGATTGAATTCCTATTAATTTGGTTGAGGCAAAGGTTTTCAGGTAAGACAATTATTCCACCAGTATCACAATCATCACAATAACAATAGTACTAATAAAAGGAGAAATAGAAATGGCATAATATTAGTAGCAGTAGTATAGCAGCAACAGCAGCAGTACTAGCTAGTAGCACATTTTGGTTTACTGAAAATGGTCAACATTATTGCCCCCCCCCCCGATCTTTATAAACATATCTCTAACACTGATTGGACAGGCTTATCTCGTTGTAAATATTTCACCGAAAACAGCCTCTCTATATACACACCCATCCATCCATCCCCCTTCGTAATATTCGCGCTCAAACATTTGAATTATGCAATAAGCTTATGTGCCCCTCCTCCTTATCGAGAAAGAATGGCATATCGCCGTTATTATACAATTATGCTGGCTTCCGCTGCTCCAATAATGGAATTCCACCCCCCCCCCCCCCCCCCCCCTCCTTAACCCTTTCTTGTCCAATCTTGACCCTCTCATACCCCATCTAGCATGTCTGGTTAAAACCTGACCGTGTCATTGTTAATGGAATAATAATATGTGCCTCATCAACAGGTGTCCTTCAAGTTCGAGTTCCCGCTCTCCAAGCTCTTCCCGCCCTTCCTGCCCGCCCGACCGTCCTTGCTGGTTAGGTGCTTATACAATGGTAAATTACTCTTCGTTTGGGAACTAGCTAGCCTGCATGCATGCAGCCTCCAGCCGCCGCCGAGTCTCATCATTATCTCTAGTTGCTCTGCGTATGTCTTCGCATCGATCAATGAATCTACGACAAAACAAGATCCATACGCTGGTCCTGTATGAGCGAAGGTCGCGTTTTAACCCATGCACTGCAAACTATATCCATCACCATAAGGGGAGGTACATACCTATGATCCAATGGTACTGGACGTTTGTAGTAGTTTAAGTTTTTGTGAACCCTTATTACTTAAAATCACGTCTTTCTTTTCGTGGTCTTTACGCTGATGTAGTATGTATAGAACATCCAAGGATTTTATACGCCATTCGTTATCTATTTTCTATCCGTTTCCCCCTCACTGAAATCACAATCGAAGTTGTAGTATGTATACACAGTGATGGAATGTATGCAGTCATTGTCATCGATTTGGAACAGTTCCCCCCCCCCCCCCCCCTCCCTCACGCGCGCCACCTTCTTTATCGCGTTCGAGTGCAGTTAAAGGGATAGTTGAGTTCTGGTAAGGAGAGTACAGTTTTAGTGAAACTGAATTTTAGTAACCAAAACCTGCATCATTACATTACAAACTAATAGTTATAACTAGAAAGGAACACAAAATTACAAATGACGTAGTAAAGATCATGTTATCATTAAAAAAGAGCCGTTAAAACGTAAGAGGGCGCTCTCTAAACACTCATCGGTTTCAACCATTTTGAATAAAATATTGTGCATGTGATGCTTTGTTGAAATAGTGATTAGATAGAGAAATAACCAACAACTATTTAAATACCTATTTTGTAACTTTTTTGAAAAGAGGAAGCATTTTTTTGAATTTTTAACGGCTGGTTCAAAATTCTCTAATAAACCCGGGGGGCCCCGGGTTTATTACAAATTGTTATATTTATGGATATTTCAGCCGTTTCTGAACCGATTTTGATCAAATAAAGATGATTTTATTGTTTAAATATTATGCTCTTTCAGATTTTACACTCAGTTTTTCATTACCTCACAAACCAATTAAGTAGTCTAGCGCCCTCTCTACCAAAACTCAACTTTCCCTTTAAATCAGGACCTACAAGAACCTTACCCTTGTGCCATCTATACAAAATAAACGGATTTATCCAACAACACTGATCACAAACGAGGATATAGTCAGGGGGTTAAGTTTAATGATCATCCGTGTTATTTGTATATTGGCCAAGTTGTCTTACTTTTCAAAGGACATACGCGAATAAAATCTTCCCATTGTCTTATATACTGTGGACTTGTTACGGTTGTCATTTTGTGGACTAAACATGTACTAGCGACCAAGCGCCACTCCACGTCGCCGTATAGCAATCACACTTTATATCGGTAAAAATTAAGTTATAGGAGCTTCCGCTAAATTCAATTTTATGCAATGCGTGCGCGCATTGGATCCTACACAGTATAGTTATCGCTTGCGTTCTGAATCTTTTCGATGAGCGTATTGTCACATAAATAAACGTCAATCACAGTGCGCACAAATATATGCGTGATTGACTTATCGAACAGCTGTCACTTGATAGGGATGTAGGGCGCAATATGGATTTAGATGACAAATAAATTGGAAATATACAATATTATTAATAATACATAAATTACAATTAAGCATCCAAAACCAAAACGAGACAGTTTGTACAGTTCTTGGCTTCGGACACTAGTCATGTACAATCTACAGTCATCAGCGATAAATACCGCCCATTTATTCGGTGGGCTAAGTCATTCATAACTGAAATACTAACGTCATCACATCCTGCAATCAGTTTATATACTACATGATTCTCATTCCACATAATATGGAGATGATTGTGAGTATTTGATAAATAAACACATCAATAAAGTGATAACTGTCAGGGTCATCTTATGATTCTCAGGAAAGGAGTCTCACATTATGGCTCTTGTAAGTATGGTCATTTGTGTATGACCTTGATATGTAGGAATAAATAGAAATACAAACGTGACTATATAGTTTGTTTCTATGAATTTAGAATTCTAGGTAGCAATTTATAGTAATAATAATCACGGTAATTTGCTTATGACCTTCATATCAATGAACGTGGTTTGGAAAAGTCTACGATTTGATTCGCTTTCTAGGTAGTAAGGTCCAGTTTTGTTATGGCCACAATTGGTAATTCGAGCGCGCCCTTCAGATTAATGTTTAAAATAAACGTGGAATGTGGACCTTCATGATTCTCCCCCGTCCGGCAAAATGAACGATCAATGAAATAACGAGAGAAGGATCGAAAATGGGACATACAATATAAATACGGGACAAGCGGTATGCGCTGACCTCCATGTTAGCGAAGGTCATGATGGACATTACTTGTTGTGCAACCTAACTAAATTACCCTATATTTGTTTGCTTTAAGTTCACCATTGCAAGATTTGACCATGTTAACCCATTCGGGACTTGTCCGTGCTATACTCGGGCTGAGGACTATACTTAAAGATTGCATGGTATATACAATTCATAATTATTATAAGTTGTTTGTTTCGCTGTATATCATTTGTTTTACGAATTATAAAGCTAGTGAATGTTGGTTGTTAGCTAGAGCTCGTAATGCATTTTAGATCAATTATGTTGGGCTCGGATGCTACAAAAAGGACTGGGTAAGTCAATATGTCAATAATTATGTGACTCTTTGATTATCAAAAGCACATAACTGTAAATACATGTTTATTTGCTATGTGAATGGGTATAAGCTGAATAACAATTTTGGGAATGACCCAAAACAAAGATTTTGATAAATAATGTTAAGCCTTTAACATTCAAAATAATATATTATTGAAGAAGGGGTTGTTAATAACACCATCCACATGTGCAAATAACTATTTTCCGGGTTTTTTGTTATACTCCCATAATCATTATAAATTATTATAAATCAAGTTAATATAAATTATTACCATGTTTATGACATGACTAGTATACACTCGTATCAAAATTTGTACAGAGTTCGACAAAAATACATGAATTGTTCACAGTGAAAATCAGGTTCGATAAATCGAAGTACTAATTTGGGTATTTAGTAACTTTGTTGATATGTGACAAATTGATGAATGACTGATACAAAAACTTGTATTGTTTTCATAAGTTGATAATATATCATTGTTGATATGCACTGTGTAATGTGTGAAAATGTCACGTTAAGCGGATATTATATGGCCAAGTAATGAGCAAAAATGCAAAGAGAAACTTCATGAACCAAAACCTGTCCCATGCTCCTGTTTATAAGTCTAATCAGTGATTAGGAATATTACAGGAGAAACAGACAATAATTTACAGAAGAAACGTCAAAGTTTTAAAATGGTTTGAGTTGATTTGAACAAAAAATACGAATTACCTTTAAAGGAGACTGAGATTCATCTGGTCTGATATTGGTGCCACCCGGCTGGAAAAAATGGCCATTGTTGTTGATGTAACCTTTCGAGATTTATTAATGGATGATTTCATTAGGGAAGCTTTACTGCATGACCTTGATAACGAGTTCCGTGTTTGTGTAGGCGAGTCGTGTTCGTCTGTTTGTGTGGATATTAACAGTGAGTACGTGTGCGTACGTGTGCGTACGTGTGCGTGTTGGGGGAGAGGTATGGATGTGTCCGCTAGCTTTCACGTTTCCCAGTATTTTTGTTTCCATAAAGCGCTTAAAGTGAAATTGCAATAAGGACCTGTAATCGGTACTATTCAACTGTTAGCACACAAAAGTGTGCGTCTGTATGTGTGTGAATATGTATATGTATGTATGCGTGTGTATGTGTATGTCTATTTTTCTGTGTGTGTGTGTGTGTGTGTGTGTGTGTGTGTGTGTGTGTGCGTGTGTGTGTGTGTGTGTGTGTGTGTGTGTGTATGTGTATGTATGTGTGTGCGTGTGAGTTGGTGCGTAATTTTTAAGGACTAATTTCGTCACATACGGTATATCCATTTGCATTAGTACTCGCTCAAGACTCATGATACTAGTATCCCCTTACTCTCCCCGCCCACCCCCCCCCCCCTCCCCCCCCCCCCCTCTCTCTCTCTCTCTCTTTATCTGTGTAACTATATCTTTCTTCATCCCCACCCCTTCTTTCTCCTTTTCTCTTCTCTTTATTTTGTCTCCAAAGTTTCCATACATTTCCATATTATACCGTGATTACATGACTGTGCTTTTATCGTCTATTGCCATTTTCCGTTTCATTAGGTTTGGATATTTTTCCTTACCTTAAAGGGATAGTTGAGTATTGGTCAAACTTAACTTTAGTAACCAAAACCTGCACGATTACGATACAAACTAATAGTTATAACTTCACCATGCTCGAAAAGTATACACAATTACAAACGACAAAGTAAAACCCCTGTTATCATTCAAAAAGAGCCGTTACAACTCGAAGTGTCAAATTAACTCGGCGCGAAGCACTAGCGTTGTAGGTCCTAATATAGGGACTGTATAGTGCAGTGTGCGGTAATACGGGACTGTAGTGCAGTCACTGTGTGCGGTAATACTTTACAGTAGTACGTGTATATTATGTATCGCAACCATAGAAGTATGACTCCAACACTGCCGTTGACGCAACTCGCAAGCCCCATTCGCATTCGTTCGCCTTTCGTTCACAGTCGCGCTAACACACGGAGAGACTGGTCCATGAGGCGCATATATCACTGATTTTTTGCGGAATGAAAGGAAAAATCATAATCTTAATCCACCCGGTAGTTGGATCACATATTGGAGAGTAAATTGCTGGTAAGTACCGTATCATATGTATAGTTTTAAGCACAATTAGCGTGCACACAAATATTTGGTTTCAGTCTTTTATTAGGAGAACATAGAACGCTAGTGCCTCGCACTAGCGGTTCTAAAAAGTGATACCCGGGCGTCAACCACTTTTATATGATATTTTGAAAGCAAATTTCACAACAATTAGAGCATTTGAATGGAAATTATTATTATTTCCCATGTTTTTTTCGATGATCTTTCATATGGAATTGAAATCAACCAAATCCGTTACAATCGATGTTGGGGGGCACTTTGGAAATTACCAAAACTCAACTTGGCCTTTAATTAGCATTGTGAATGGAGACGCCTTGATTGGAAATGAAGCCCGCATAATGAGAATGGTAAACATTTAACATCGGGCCGGCCTTGCAAACTAATGACGTGAAAATGAATGGGGAAGTGTGGCGAACTGGAGAGAGTGTTGGTGTAATATGTGAAAATAACCACTGACTCGCCACCGCATGCTCAATTCATATCATATTTAAAGAGTTAATTCCAAGTTTTATTTTTCAATTTGCACATTAATGTCAATGAAAGGGCTTATGTTTTGTACTTCAAATATTACTTTGAAGTGATTTTCTCAGCTCATTTTCATGCATTCAATATCTTTTTGTTTAGTTTTAAATAACTCCATAGTTATAGGCAAGGAGCAAGGTAAGGGCAAGGAGACACTTTTTTATGTTTCGCGCATTAAATATATTATTTTCTCTGCATGTGTTGGCTACTCATATCCGATTGTTTCATGTTGGCTTTCCATAGCCATGCATTTGATCGGAGGTTAACAAGGCTTGATTTCACCAATATACCGGTACTGCATGATTTGTCTGATTATTGATGTGTTTATGAAGAATCCGGGTGTGAGAGTTATGTGGTGAGTGGATGTTGACCATGACCACGTAACAGTTACTTAGAACTTACCAATATAATTATATTGAATTAATGAAAATGAGCACAGAAAATGGATATCCCCGGGAATCGAACCAGAAACCTCCAAATTGCTAGGCTGGAGCTCAAACCACTGAGCTATAGAAGGTCATAATTATACAGATTTGTTGCATTACTTGATTAAACAACACCATGTTTGTATATCTGTGAACATAGTTTACAGATAATTTGATTAAAACATAATTATTCAAACTAATTAAGAATTCTCCAGCAAAGACTAGGAGGGAAATGTGACATTGGCATGTACAAAATTAATAGCAAGTACTCAGACGTCGTGCATAGCCCGGCGAACGATCGAGGTGGAGGCAAATTTGACAGAAATCGTAATTTGGTAATTTTGTCCATCCATTTTTTTTTTTTATTTAACAGATTGTTGTTCATATTCAAACTCGATTCCTGCAACAACAACAATGCAAGGTGATTTCCTTGCACCTTAAAACATGGATTCATAGCGGATGCAAACAATGGTTGTACAAAAGATGGTATTCGTGGAATAGTAATTATTTAAGTTAAAAGATCTAAAATATATATAAAATAGGACAATAGTCCTCAGATTTATTGAGAAAAGGGAAAACCAAGTGTCAGATAACGTGGTGAGGGAATTGGGATAAAATACAATTCAAAATAGTACTGAATTGCAAATGCAGGGGGAGATATTGAAAGAGAGGAAAAATATACATGTACATACATCTGAAACAGAAATGGTTAACAAGGAGAAAAGCGTGGGATGTATTGCATTGAAAGTCTATAAAGTAATTTATGATGAATCAAAAGTTCGGGTGGCACTGCACTTACCGTTGATAATCAGAGTAGTGAAAGAGAACGCCGAACACGGTTATATTGGAAAAGCAAAATGCAGGTGAGCAATAAACTGGCACAAGGATTAAAGTAGGTCAAACAAAAGTGCCGGTTCCTTTATATATTATTTCTCCGTGACCCGACAAAGCAGCGTCATATTGTATAATCTCTTATCAACTCGTGGTATTTTTATATGCAGTTGCATTATATACCACTCGCAAAATTGTAAGCCAACGAGGTTTCCTGAAAACAATCTTTATTCGACGTACGTACGTGACGATGACATGGACGAAGAGGTAACTTGGGGACAAGAGCACAACCATGGCACAGGACCAGCGCTTCTTCCACCGATATCTGGGCCCTTGTTGTAGAAAGCGATATAATTAATTGTAAGTCAGAAAATTTGAGCATTTCAACCAATCAGATTTGCGCATTTAGTCACATGATCTGACTTACCATTAATTGTAACCATACAATTGATTGCAGCTCTTTCTGCAAAGGGACCCTGGTCTTTTAATAATTATGATCTACGTCTGAGGCTGAGCTGGATTCATGGCACGAACAACTGGCGAACACGATTATCACACGAGCTGCAGCCATTTCGTGAGTACAGATCCGATCTGTACAAGCGACTATTCGTGTGCCAGTCGTTTTCTGACATTCATACCCGAAGCCTTGTCCAAGCTGGGGGTGTTTCTCAAAGATCCTACGTTGAACTTAAATCTAAGTTGGACTTAATAATTATGGAAAGCCGTTAGTTTCTTTGAATTGTTTTTTGAAAAGTTCTTGTAAAAGGCATAAATTGGTCATTCAAACCAGATCTCTAGGTATGTGTAAGCTTGGATTATCTTAATCGTTGGTTTAGAAAGAGAAGGGTGCTAAGTAACTGTTTGTACTTAGGAGATAACCATGTTTAAAGGGACTTAGTAACATTGTCCAAATCCTCAAAATAAAATTTTAATTCTAGCGGTTCCCTCATACCTTGTTGTATTCGTATTACCAATAAAATCATGGGACAGGTTTCGGTTTTTCAAATTTCCCTTTCGTTACAAAGATATGTACGATTGAAGTATTCAGATAAGAAAAACTCCGGTGGAGTTTTTCTTACTGTGTATAAAGTGAGTGCAGTGAGTTAGTGACTATCACTTTGCATTTTCGCTCATTACTTGGCCATGCAATGTCCATTTGACTTGACATGTTCACACAATACCCTGTGGACATATGAGATAACAACAATATACATTGCATCAACCATTCATCACTTTTTGCACATGTCAACAAAGTTAC
>JBAMJV010006798.1:15000-31769 GCA_037951105.1 Echinarachnius parma | reverse complement strand
TTATCAGATAGATGACAGACGGATATACACCAACATCGACGAATTCAATCAACAATTTGAAGTTCCAGAATGTAGAGCATTGCAAACTCTCCCGCGATTTCCACCCACTTTAAAAAAACGAGGCTTTCGTTTGTCTTATCAATGTGAAGCTTTTAAAAGATCACAAAGTTAAATGGCGTCCAATTTACTTGAATGAACGGCGAAGAATGACTAGATGTAGGCGAGATAGGATTGATATATTAAAGGTAATGTCCGTGCAAGTGTAGTCTTGTCGTGTTTAATAAAGACTTCGGCTGTTTGGAAACATAAATATTTGAGCAAATCCATCGATCGACCACGGGAATCGTACTGTTAAAAATTGCTTGAGTTTACATGACTTGTATTGGTTTTAAAAAGGATGTGACTCCTCAAATAAGTTTAGTTTTATATTCCACCGCGATGTTATGCTGATTATATTGACATAATTTCCCGTTTGGTAGGAATCTTTTAATGTGGCACTGTACATTATATTACAATTGTTTTGTGCATATAATTATTCAAATATTCAATGATAAACTTATGGTACGATGAGCAACAGTTTTGCTAATAATGTTTACTTTTCAATACCTACCAGTCATGTTATGCAATATAGTTTCAGTGGTGTAGCATGGGCTGACAGATTGAGAGGGGGGGGGGGGGGCATGTGATATTAGGGCACACTAGATGTTTTTTCTCAAACTATTGGGGCACGTGCCCCCTACCCGGTGGCCACCTTAGCTACACCACTGCCTTCAAATCCCCAACATCTTACACGCATACATATGTAACATAAATAGTAATTAATTTAAACTACCATTCTTGACTACCAGCATAATCAGCAAATACTGCTAGGCAAAACCACGTTCTATAATCATTACGTAATGTTGTAATTTTTGTTTTATATACATATGTGAAATTCCTTTATTGATCGAGTAATGATTTACAAAACCGGTTAACCTGACAATCATTCAAAGTTGTATCAACCAATTCGGTGTTGTTCAGTTCAGTTTAGTTCAATACGGTAACTAAGGGATTTTTCTAAAACAGTTTACTGCCCCAAACCAAACCCCCGATATTATCTTTAAAGTTTGATGCGACGTCGAAGATAAAAGTCACCGGGTAATTAAACACACCTGGTTAATATTCAACGAAAGCAAATTGACACGTCTTCATCGGTGTTATGTACACACACACGTGTACGTCTAGCGTTTCACATCATAATTTTACTTAGACAGTAGGATAAGCCCGCTGATAATGATATATACATGCATATAACGGTCTTCTTTCGTTTGGTATATATTCGTTTGCTCATTGCTAGACGATGTTATGTAATTATTATTTTGTTTAAAAACATTTAATATTGTTTTCCATTTACATTCTCCTTCCGATTTCAGCGTCCATTAATTCCGTGAGTCAGGAATATTGAAATGAAGCCATGTGACGTCGATAAATATAATATATTTGTATAATTGTATCCATAATATAGAGGTCTAAATCTATTTGGTATTATGTAATACTCAGAGCTCGATATTGCTCCATCTCTACATTCAAATAATATCAGTCTTTCATCATACACGATTCTACGTATTATTATTTGACACATGTTTTTTTTTTTTTTCCATTCGCACACAGTTCTTTCCAATTCACGGTGCATATTAGACGTTTATTGAGTCAGGAATAGTAAACCATACAGTGATGTATTTCTCTCTTGAAAGCGACGTGAGAGAAGAGTACAATACATTTTTTCATAATTCGTACAAACCATAATTTCATAATCGGAAAATAATTCTAAATTACATAGTCTATATATATATATGTATTACAAGGCTGTCATATCATATGCTAATTTACATCCAACTGATCTTTTCTCCATTCACGATTTCTTAATGTCCTCTTTATACAATTACCTTGTGTTAACAATATGGCACATCCAGGAAAATAAAACATAGAAGACAAATCCGAATACCTCGGCTTGTATCATATTCATTTAGACACGCGTTGTAATTTTCCTCTAATTATCCAATCGTTGTGAAAAGGATCAAACTTATATTCAAGCAAAACAATCATAATTTCGATCCGAAAGGAGAAATAATTGGATGATGGCCAGGTATGCTTAATTACGCTATTATGCGTTATGCGCTTCATATAAAAAAAATACTCATTATTATTATTATGAATATCAAAGTCGACCTATTGTTCCCGATTGTGTCACGTCTCCATGGTGATGAGAAGCAGAATGAGATGATAACCTTCACCACGATCCATCACTGAGTGATAAAATAATATTTCCCTCTGACTGTCACAACATTTTCTTCCCTGAACTATAATATAATTCCCTCGCTATTATATACAGGGATAATGAGTAATTAACATGATGATCAATTAAGGGGTTAAGGGGGGGGGGGGTGGGGGGAGGGGTACTTTTGATTTCCCCCCCCCCCCCCCCCCTCCCATTTCAAAAACGTTCCGCGGCTGCTGTAAATACCAAATAAATAAAAGGCATACAGGTAGGCAATTTTGCAAGGGAATTGGGTCGTTTGCCTAATTAAAAAATAGAATCATTCCTGTCATCAACAAAAATGAGCTGATTTGTCCCAAAATGATTGTTTTATTAGTAGCCCGAATTAACTGATTGTGATGGGTTTCCCCGAATATGAGTGCTTATGCCCAAATATTGTGTTTTCCCCCCTAATTTTCGGGCGGGAGGGGGGGGGGGGGGGGGGCCCGGCCCTTCCCGCCTCGTGAAGAGTGGAAATAATGACCACCTCATGACGTTTTTCCTCTATGGCCCCCCTAAAAAAAACACCACAAAACAACAATAAAAACAACATAAATGACCATTATGTATACCGGTGTGCTATTCGTTGGCAATGGGTTAAACTATATACTTTCCATTTTTACTGAGTGTGGCAATTTCCTGTGTACAATTTACGTATGTCTGACTTGGGACTAATTTTGTGAGTGGTATTATTAGTGCATGCCGTTTATATACAAAGCATTACTGTATCAGTTCTTTTTCTAACCTTGGCCTATTAAATACATGTTCAATCTTCAATATGACGTGTGTTATATGGGTTCTTTTATGAAAGGCTGGGATATTTTGATATTTGTATAATCGTTGAAATATTTTGTTTTTTCAAGAACTGTATTTTCAGCCCAATATATGGATTCGACATTATTCAATATTTCACCCTTTCTCCCTTGGCCTAGTATCAGGAACAAACAAATGAGTGTTTTTTATCGTTATGAATAATTAAGAGACATGTGATATTTTGTATGTAAAGAACTATAATAATCATCATTTTGAGAGTTGTACATGCACCGAGATAGTTGTAGTTGTTGCATGGTGGTTCAGCGGTAAGAGTATCCGCCTCATGCACGGGAGGTCCCGGGTTCGAACCCAGACCGGGTCATACCAAAGACTTTAAAAATGGTACCTTCTGCCTTCTAGCCAGGCACTCGGCATTTATGGGAAAAGGAACGAGTTACTAGAGGACTGGCCCCCTTCTGTAGCTTTCGCTACATTTAGTAGTTGGTGGCCTTTAGGGCTAATGAATCGGAGATAGGCGCCGCCTTATGCCCGGCGCAGACAGAGCCGACTCGACTGGTTGTCATTCCGATCGGCTCAGTTTTCAGTGCCTTGCGACACACATTTTGCCAGTCGAAAGACAGTCGGATGCTAGTTGGGGCCAATTCAACGCGATGCAACGGATTAGACCGACCGGGCCCACCTCTAGCCTGATTAAAACCAGTCGGATCGGGTCGAGTCGGATCTGTCTGCGCCGGGCTTTATGTGCCAAAATGGCACGAGAAGGACTTTAACAAACTAACTAACTAACATACATAATTCTAGTACAGCTGATCTTTCTACAAATAATTATTTTATTATTCACAATTATTTTCCATCTATAGATTCACACGATATGCCTCAATATGACATAGGTAGAAAATTGTGTCATAGTTTTATTCGTGTTTTGTTTGCTTTAGTTGGGAATTTTCTTGTGCGAAGGTTCTGGTATATTTCAAGAATTTGCCATACATCTATTCAAGTTCAAGTTTATTCAAGTTTCAAGTTACTTGAACTTATTAGTTATCAGTCATTGGGTGGAATTCACAAAGGAGGTTTGTAGGAGGTTTGTACAAACCATGGTTAGACGATGGTTTACATCTATGGAATGCCATTTGTAAACTGATGGAGAAGGAATGTAAACTCCTTACTTGTTAACAACGTCATGAATGCGGATGAACAATTTACTTGCATACGAGCAGCATTCCATAGATGTAGACCATTGTCAAACCATGGTTTGTACAAACCTCCTACAAACCTCCTTTGTGAATTCCACCCTATGCCTTCAAATATCTGTACTAATTACTTTCCATCTTGATCTGAATCACACCATTCTCAATGGCGTATCGTTTATAAAATTCACAATTGTTTTTCATATAGGTCAAATTCATATACAATTATAAGTTATTTTCTTCTATGATTTGTATTCATTTCTTTCTAATTTCTATCTTGTTCTATATCGCACCATACTCAATGACGTATATCGTTTACAAAATGGTGCGTTGTTTTGACATTATTTGTAATTTTCTCGTCCAATATGGCTTGGATTTTATTTCAAGGATTTTTGATTTCTAGCTCCATGTCATGGATTTACAAACGCTCAAAATATGCTGGCCTATATACTTGCTTTTCATCGCAGTCTAATTCCCATAATCCTGAACGATGTATCAGTTACAAAAGTGTGGTTTGTGTTTGAAATTTAGAATAATTTTCAGAATTGTATGTGAATGTTTGAGGTTTATTTTTAAAAAAGAAAAAAGGATTACCTAGCTAGCGCAACACAGAAATCAGATTTGCAGATCATGTTATTGTTTATGGCGTGGCCTACTTAGCACAATCTTGATTGGGTATCAGTTACAAAATAGCGTTAGTGGGCTACCTACCATATTCTCGATCGTCGAAATTGGCTTTTAAAAAGGGGTAATCTCTGTGGGGATTCATATAGGAGATCACATGGCAATTAACTAGCGAACCTGATCCTGAAGATAAATGCAGTTATTCAAGACATTCTTCAATGTCTGCCTTTGGCGCAAAGAGAAGGCAATGTCATGAATGTGTAGGCAAGGGTGTGGAAAGAGAATGGGGAGGGGGTATAAAGAGGGGTTTAGAGGGGAAGGGGTAGGGGCAAAGGAGGGGCAAAAGGGAGGGCAAAGAAGGGCCAAAGGGTCACAAAGAGGGGGGTAATGAAGGTTGCAGAGAGGTGTGCAAAGAGGTCGTAAAAGGGGGAGCAAAGAGGGGGCAAAAGTGTAACGAAACGCTGTAAAACGCCGGTTACAAAGAGGAATGCATGCAAAGGGGGCGTAAAGAGGGTGCGACTAGGTAGAAAGAGGGTGCGACTAGGTAGAAAGAGGATGCGACTAGGTAGAAAGAGGGTGCGACTAGGTAGAAAGATGGCAACTAGGTAGAAAGAGGGCAACTAGGTAGAAAGAGGGCAACGAGGTGGGAAATTGGGGAGAGTGCAAGGACGGTCGACCTTCTCTATACACATGGACATTCAAATATTCAGCTATTTTATTAAAAAGTGTATCAATATTTTTTTAGGACTGCTATATACTACCATAACCAAGTACCAAAATCTGTACTCCAGTGATGCGAATGCAATCGCAGAGATGCCAACCTTCACAAACCAAAAAAAGTATTCTGAGAGGTAAAAAAACAAGGTATTTTTAACCAAAAAAAGTATTTTTAGTGCAACCAACATATGAGGTAAAAAATCATATTTTTTCGCGAAGTTATTTTTGCGCAGCAAAAATACTCATTGCGTTTGCATTAATATAAAAGTTGATTCAGTCGATCACACAGCTTTTTTATGAGTTTGTTTTGTTAA
Organism: Echinarachnius parma; assembly: GCA_037951105.1. Lineage (NCBI taxonomy): Eukaryota > Metazoa > Echinodermata > Echinoidea > Clypeasteroida > Echinarachniidae > Echinarachnius > Echinarachnius parma. The sequence continues at coordinate 25,857 of JBAMJV010006798.1, read as the reverse complement.
GTGATATATTTCAAATACATAACTTTAATAATAGTTTTTTCAGGGATCAACCTAATTCTTTTTGCCATTTTCGACAGTTACTTTATGGTGGGGAGGAGAAGGAAGGAAAAAAAAAAAACGTATTTTTTTTTATAGAAAACGTACTGCCGTATTTACATCAAAAAACGTACTAAATACGGCAAAAACGTACTACTTGGCATCTCTGCAAGCGCAACCTTTGATATCGGGCGTGAGAAGAAGTGAGAAGGGCGTTAAGTCAGTTTTTGCTAAATTAAGTTATGCATTACAATCTTGTATAGACGGATCAGATCTTTTCATTACGTGATGCCACATTTTCAGATCATGATTACTTCTTATTTTTGAAATATGTATGATAAATCAAAGAGAGTTTGTACACTTGGTTTCTACAGTGCTCCCAATCCTCAAACACAATTATCTCCGAAATGCAAAAAGTGACTTACGCCCTTCCATTTCTCAACCGACGATATTGTCATTAGTGCATTAGCGGTGTTTACCAAGACCAAGCTTCAAGGCACTACATACCATGCATGATATAGGATATATGACAGTACAGACACGATTATTAATGGACTGCAAACACCGGGGCGATTCCACATCCATGGTGACGAAAATATTTACGAGTCACGCAAGTGACCGTGCATCATTTTGACTCATTAAATAAATGGTATCAAATTTAACGAAGTAAGAAACTAACACAATATTATGCCAGGCATCAGGCAGGGACTTTGACCATGTTGACTCTACAGTACAGACCAACAGGCTTGAATTTTCAAATTTAGTTGATTTACAATAAAACCATGTTTTTGTTAATAATATGCCCACTGTTATGTGAGTGCCGCACGTTCATGACGCTGCATAATTTTGACTCATTAAACATGTTAAATAAACGGACATATACAGCAAGCAAGAAATACGATGTCATGGTAAGCATGACTTCAACTCTACAAGTTTATGATAGCGTATATGTGAACTGTTGATATCATGAAAATGTTATCTTCGTCATAATTATTGTTATGTCGTTATGTCATTATGGTTTAGTTTAAGGTTAAATATGATTCAAACCAAATGATATTAAATTGACGAAATCATATATATTATACATTTTGTATGTGTTTGTATGTGTTATGTGTTTTTTGTCCTAAGTAATGTATATTTTGATATTTGTACTCATTTCAATAAGTTGTAGTTAAAAAAGGGAAAGGCCTTGACAGGCCAATGGCCTTTGCCTTTCCCTCACATCCAATACAATTATTCTTTCTATATTTCTCATTTTCTTGTAATGACGTGTGTAGATTTTAAATTGTCATGTTTTTATGCTCTTGAATATTGTTTTGTGTTTTGTTTCTAATGTATATATATTCCATTGTATTTTTAAAGAGATGTGAAATAAACTGAACTGAACATTAGACTGAACAGAATGACTATCTGACATGTCTGACTAAAATGGTGTAGGTTACATTTTAGAGAACTGTTAACTGATGGCAAACCAATTGACTCGTGCTATTGTTTTGTTTATATGCAGAGTATCTATTCACTTTCTTGTGTAAGGTTGTATAGTCAAACCTGTGTATAGTGACCACCCAAGGGAAACAAGAAAAAGTGGCCACTATAGACAGGTGACCACTATAGACAGGTTCCACAACAGTGTTTTCCTCTGTAGGGGAACGGTTGACTCCTATAGACAGGTGGCCACTAAGACAGGTTTGACTGTAATTTTAACGCCTTGCTTAGAATTGTATATTTCCATAATTAAAGATAATCATCATAATTCCCGATTGGTACAACCCTGTAATGATCCTGATTTAATACACGGGTAGGGTTTGACTTGAAATAACAGTGAAATAATTTTGACTTTACAAGGTACGATTTGATTTGAATTTGTACAAAAGGCGGAGCCTATTTAGCAGATTAAAGATATGTTTTATACAGTAATAATTACTGTCAGTGGAAACGCGCATCATCTTTTTTGTTCTAACCCCTGGATCGACATATTGTGATGAATGGATTCAGTCGCGACACTCATTTATTTATGTGAGACATGAAGAATCGCTGGTAGGACATTGGCGGGTCTATGAGCATGATGAGGGAGGGGGAAGGGGAGATGGGGGAGATGGTTACCCCTCGGCCCCCTTTGATAATGCTCGCAGCCCCCTTATTCCATCGCTTTGTGGGAACAAATAATTAACTAAGTCAATAAATCATAAACTTATATATATATATATATATATATATATATAAGCGAAAAGTGAACTAATACATACAGCTTTAGTTTCTTCCAATATTTTAAATAATGCAAAGAATAATCATAAATGATTGAGAAAGAAGAATGATAGGCGTAGCTTAATAAGCATTGTTCCTCCCTTTAATCCTCCAAATGAAAAAAGGCACTGGTCGAAAAATTGGTCTCCGCCAGGACTCGAACCCAGGTCTCCAGCTTGGAACGCTGACGCCTTAACCACTAGGCCACGGGGACCGTGTGATTGAAGACAGATCCGAATTCAGGTCATTGGCAAGCCAATCTCTCGGCCCTTTGTACTCAATTAATTCATGGGGAGGGAGTTACGAACAAAGCAAGCCGCCTGTACTTCAGCTGGATCACAAAGGAGTGATTCAAGTATTAGTTAGAACATATATAAGCGAAAAGTGAACTAATACATACAGCTTTAGTTTCTTCCAATATTTTAAATAATGCAAAGAATAATCATAAATGATTGAGAAAGAAGAATGATAGGCGTAGCTTAATAAGCATTGTTCCTCCCTTTAATCCTCCAAATGAAAAAAGGCACTGGTCGAAAAATTGGTCTCCGCCAGGACTCGAACCCAGGTCTCCAGCTTGGAACGCTGACGCCTTAACCACTAGGCCACGGGGACCGTGTGATTGAAGACAGATCCGAATTCAGGTCATTGGCAAGCCAATCTCTCGGCCCTTTGTACTCAATTAATTCATGGGGAGGGAGTTACGAACAAAGCAAGCCGCCTGTACTTCAGCTGGATCACAAAGGGGCGAGACCTGGGTTCGAGTCCTGGCGGAGACCAATTTTTCGACCAGTGCCTTTTTTCATTTGGAGGATTAAAGGGAGGAACAATGCTTATTAAGCTACGCCTATCATTCTTCTTTCTCAATCATTTATGATTATTCTTTGCATTATTTAAAATATTGGAAGAAACTAAAGCTGTATGTATTAGTTCACTTTTCGCTTATATATATATGTTCTAACTAATACTTGAATCACTCCTTTGTGATCCAGCTGAAGTACAGGCGGCTTGCTTTGTTCGTAACTCCCTCCCCATGAATTAATTGAGTACAAAGGGCCGAGAGATTGGCTTGCCAATGACCTGAATTCGGATCTGTCTTCAATCACACGGTCCCCGTGGCCTAGTGGTTAAGGCGTCAGCGTTCCAAGCTGGAGACCTGGGTTCGAGTCCTGGCGGAGACCAATTTTTCGACCAGTGCCTTTTTTCATTTGGAGGATTAAAGGGAGGAACAATGCTTATTAAGCTACGCCTATCATTCTTCTTTCTCAATCATTTATGATTATTCTTTGCATTATTTAAAATATTGGAAGAAACTAAAGCTGTATGTATTAGTTCACTTTTCGCTTATATATATATGTTCTAACTAATACTTGAATCACTCCTTTGTGATCCAGCTGAAGTACAGGCGGCTTGCTTTGTTCGTAACTCCCTCCCCATGAATTAATTGAGTACAAAGGGCCGAGAGATTGGCTTGCCAATGACCTGAATTCGGATCTGTCTTCAATCACACGGTCCCCGTGGCCTAGTGGTTAAGGCGTCAGCGTTCCAAGCTGGAGACCTGGGTTCGAGTCCTGGCGGAGACCAATTTTTCGACCAGTGCCTTTTTTCATTTGGAGGATTAAAGGGAGGAACAATGCTTATTAAGCTACGCCTATCATTCTTCTTTCTCAATCATTTATGATTATTCTTTGCATTATTTAAAATATTGGAAGAAACTAAAGCTGTATGTATTAGTTCACTTTTCGCTTATATATATATGTTCTAACTAATACTTGAATCACTCCTTTGTGATCCAGCTGAAGTACAGGCGGCTTGCTTTGTTCGTAACTCCCTCCCCATGAATTAATTGAGTACAAAGGGCCGAGAGATTGGCTTGCCAATGACCTGAATTCGGATCTGTCTTCAATCACACGGTCCCCGTGGCCTAGTGGTTAAGGCGTCAGCGTTCCAAGCTGGAGACCTGTGGCCATATTCATAAAACCCCGATAAGCTAGTTGGTTGATCAAATTACGATTTCGATGTCCGCTAGGCTTAACTGGTATTCACAAAAGGCCGATAGGCTAAATTCGCTATCGTAGTCAAGACCTGGCCTAGCATGACAACCCATCTGTCTAAATTCCACAAGCATTTGGTATTCCACGACATTGTTAGTCGAAATGCGAACAATTACAACAATAGATCTGCGGTGCCGACTAAATGCATTGACATCTATTTATGCGGGACGTTCTGAATAGAGCTTTGTTGGACTTACAACAAAGGCGTGAAGTTGAATGCCGACTTAACACCCAGCTAATTTTTTCTTATTCACCAAAGCCAGATAGGACAAATTTTAGCGACACTGGACCAAAAATTTAGAGGTACTCTGATGTACCTCTAAATTGCTAGCAAGTAACAATCTGCCCGGTTTCTGTGTGTATATGCGTGTGGCGCGATCGTGAACATGGCAAGGGGAATATTCGAATAAGGGATATAAGAGATTTTTTTATGATAGCGTGAAGTTAGTTCAAAATAGTTCCCCAAGTAACATATTTTTCCGTGTTTGCCCTAGCATCCTTGTACTTGAGCAATAACATATTTTATCAGCTTAAATTACATGTTTTTATCTGGAGAGTAATTTACCTTTATTTGTCCTTTTTGTGACATATTAGCTTACTTTTGCAGTTCGGATTGATTTTATGTTTTATTGATTTTATTGATTTAAATTCTGTGTTGATGAATCTATCTATATATAATACTATTTAATGCAATTTCGTTTCTGTTTAGTCACTTTTCACTGCAATTAGTTTCCCTTGTCATGCTATCATATTATAAGCGTGGAGGAGCTTGATCGTAATGAGGAGGGAGATGTATTTGGTTGTATATTGGGGTGGCTATGTGTTTACGCGTGATCCCCCCCCCCCCCCCCCCTCCACCGCCCCGAAAAAAACCATCATTCCTACTCACGCTCATATCTACAGTAACACCCTTACATTTAGGAATTATAGCAAGCTTTTTGTTTTGGACACAAGTTACCGCCCCCCCCCCCCCCCCCGTTTGACAATTTGTTCTACTACCCCCCCCCCCCCCCCCCTTACTGCATCACGTTGTAGAACACATAAGACGCTTTCATGATGATTGGAACAATAAGGAACAATTCGTTCATTCACACGTTCGAGTAAACTGCGCTTTTATGCGATGTCAAACAAACTTGCAACAGATGGAATGTTACCATGACAGCCACGATGAATAAATTAGATCATCAGAGTTGTTAGCTTGTTATCGGTATGGTTAGCAGTGCTTCTTGAATTACGATTTAGCAACCCGCTACGAAGATTTTAAATGGCTATTGTATTACAGGGCTTAGACGCTCGTTGATTGGTCGATATGGTAAGGGCATAGACAGCGTGCAAAATCTACACACATTACTAAAAACATATCTATGCACGTGTGTGTTGTGCACTGGTTTGTGAAAACAAAGGTGATCACCCAAGCGAGTTGTGTGAGTTCCCCGCTAGTTATCGTCCAAACTGGCATTTTGGCAAGGAGATAAGGCCTAGCTGACAGATAGGCTATCGGGCTTTTATGAATATGGCCACTGGGTTCGAGTCCTGGCGGAGACCAATTTTTCGACCAGTGCCTTTTTTCATTTGGAGGATTAAAGGGAGGAACAATGCTTATTAAGCTACGCCTATCATTCTTCTTTCTCAATCATTTATGATTATTCTTTGCATTATTTAAAATATTGGAAGAAACTAAAGCTGTATGTATTAGTTCACTTTTCGCTTATATATGTTCTAACTAATACTTGAATCACTCCTTTGTGATCCAGCTGAAGTACAGGCGGCTTGCTTTGTTCGTAACTCCCTCCCCATGAATTAATTGAGTACAAAGGGCCGAGAGATTGGCTTGCCAATGACCTGAATTCGGATCTGTCTTCAATCACACGGTCCCCGTGGCCTAGTGGTTAAGGCGTCAGCGTTCCAAGCTGGAGACCTGGGTTCGAGTCCTGGCGGAGACCAATTTTTCGACCAGTGCCTTTTTTCATTTGGAGGATTAAAGGGAGGAACAATGCTTATTAAGCTACGCCTATCATTCTTCTTTCTCAATCATTTATGATTATTCTTTGCATTATTTATATATATATATAATGTATAACAGAATGTTTCTTTTGCTTGAGATCAAATATTGTTTTTTCTGAAATAATATACAGTATGCTTTTTTTGCAATTTTTGCTCAACTGTTCGGGAGTGGAGAGGATGTAATTTATCATTATGCCAGTAATTGCCATCCATACGACGTGTTGTTAACTAATAGTTAAGGATATAGAAGGATGAGGATGAATTATACATCAACTTCGATGGTGATGTAGGAATCTGTATTCCTTTCTTCGGCTCATGATTAAAACATGAATAAAAAAACACAACTTTGAAACTATATATAACACTTCACCAGAAACAATTTTCATGAGTACCTCTATAAGATAAATTGTTTTTCATATTCTTTATTATTAGCGTAGGAAGGATTTTAGGATCAATTACGAATTACTTCACTTTCTTGCGATGCAATGCATGTGTCCGTAATTATACTTTCGTCGCTCATCAAAAATGAGCGCATGCACGGGTACATTTTTGCTAGAGGGATTGAGGTCGTTTGCCCCGAATATATTGTTTCAAGCAAAACAAAATTTACCTCTACATCTCTGCCCAAAACATTACATTTGTATTATTGTTTGGCATTTCAAATTTAAAGTAATATACCGTATATAAACATACAAAAGCATATAATAGAACAAATCACGAGTCACTGAGCACTATTTTAGAATTTAAAAAATGCCTTAATTGTACCCTTTAAAGGAACACTTGAGTATTAGTACTTCCCGAAATGTCCCTTGACACTAAATTGGTTGCTTTTAATTCCATTTGAAAGTTCATTGAATAAAACATGTGAAATGAGAATTATTCCCTTTCGAAATTCGAATGTCCTCATAGTTGTAAAATTTGATTTCAAAATATTTGATTTATATATAGTCTGGCCATAGTTAAACAAATACAGAAAATGTTTATACACTTCTTTAATACAAAAATCAAAAGAGGTTTTTAAATAGTTGTTGATGATATCTCATAACGGCTCTTTTTTAAGATAACATGGTTTTTACTTACTCGTTTTTGTAATTGTGTATATACCTTTCGAGCATGGTGGTGTTATAACTATTAGTTTGTACTGTAATGGTGCAGGTTTTGGTTACTAAAATTCGGTTTGACCAAAACTCAACTATCCCTTAAACCCGTTCAGGACTACAGTCCCCCAAAGTATAATCGGCCTGAGTTATATGGAGAATGCTTGTTATACCATTCTTGGTTACATGTAATGATTATTTCTCGCGAGCCCGTTACTTTCGTGGCAGATGTGAACGCGATGTGAGATTGATCGAGCTCGACTGGCCTGCCATCCGTGCATGGAATGAAGCGATCGAGTTACAGAAAATATCGACTAAACGAGCAGCAAATTTGGGACAAATTTGATCCGTTTAATAAACATTTGAGGCCACTGTATAGACTAAAGCCTTTTCAAAATATCAATTCATGTAGGCCTATATACGTCATGCATGTTCATTTTGTTTGGCGATCGTTAAGTCGATTTTTTGTTTAAGTGAAATCTTTTTGTTGTTTTACATATCAAGAAAAGAGAAGTGAAGAAAATGACACCGGGAAATGGAAACAAAGTAAAGCATTCCGAAACAGTTTATAATTTATATGACTCATGTCTCATAGCACAATGAGGAAGTAGGATGAAAGTTTCAGCATATCAAATCAACTTTATTATACAAGACAAGTAAAATAACATTGATTTAATAAAACGCTGTATGAAAGTTCCGAAACAAAGTTATGATCACACATATCTCTAGCACTATGAGAAAGTAAGAGGAAGGTTCAACATCATATACAAGTAAAATACATTTAAAATATTTTCTATAACATGTTGTATAAAAGTCTTTATTTTTTAATAATGTAAGTGCATACAATATATCAAGAACGAATAAAAAGACGATGTCCCTTTATATAGTGCATTATGACTATTTCGGTTATGATTGAACGAAGTTAATGTGTGACGAATTTTTGAAATAAATATTATACTGTGTTGACACCCAGTTAGAACAATGTCCAGTGGCAAGCAATAAGGGACTAATTATTTTTCGACATAACACATCAATATGTACAGATACACCAAATTTATTTTACAATATCATATTATTTATATTTTGCAATCCGTACCTGAAATATGATATTATGTGCAATGTCAGTGTACATGTATTATATATGTAGCATTTACGAATTCTGTACACATTATGATATACTGCTAACTCTGTATTCAATTTATGTTCACTGTTTTATGAGCATTGAATATCAAATAATGCCATAAGGTGTATATGTATTTTATGTAGCATTTATAATTTTTAGTACACATACATGTATATATTTGTGTATGATATATGTAAAAACGCGGAATGGTATCCTAGTATTATTCAATTTATCCTTACCATATCAAAAATGAAACCCAAATGAGCACTGATTGTTATACTTTTTTAACACACTCGATATACGATTGTTAAAATATGCACGAAGTGTTATTGCTACAAGTACAAGAGATTTTTGTAGAGAAAAATTATGTTTGGTTGCTATACCTGTTCCAAAAAGCGGTGAGCACAAAATAAAATTGTAAATAAGACAGTGTCCCCCCATAATATATCGACATATTTTAATATGTTTTGATATATTATTCTAAGAATATTTCTCAGATAAAGGACTGGTCTAGACATTAAAGTGTTAAAAGTGATATAATGTCATCATCGTCAGCATCATCATCACCGTCATGCATCGTCGCCATCGATGTCATCATAATCATCACAACCACCATTATGATCATCGTCGTTAGTATGATCACTATTATCATCATCATCATCATCATCATCATCATCATCATCATCATCATCATCATCATCATGCATCATCATCATCATCATCATCATCATCATCATCATCATCATCATCATCATCATCATCATGCATCATCATCATGCATCATCATCATTCTCAGCTCATTATACTCATCATCACTGTCGTCCGAATTGTCTTCATCATCATTGTTTTTATATATTTAGTCTACTGACCTTCATGATATCCCAGGACGTGGTCCGGATCGCAGAGCCATGATATATTCCGTGGTACATCTCCCACCCATTCCACCACTTCGGTCCAGCCGCACTCTTCGGGGTTACTACGGGGATTCGGGTATTTCCTGGCCAGCCAGCCGGGCGTCAACTCCGCGCCCGACACGCTCGCCAGGGGAAGACACAGCAAAATGAAAGACACGAAGGCGGTGATGAAAACGACGACGGACGGGACATTGCCAAGGCCGACGGCGACGGTTCCCCCTCCTCTACCGTTACAATTCGACAATCGTTTCCTTGTTCGACTCAGCTGTAGCAACCCCGAGAAGTGTCCGTGGATAAAATAGGAAGAAAATCGTGGCATAATATTCCGGTGGCAGGACAAATTCATGAATTATTATATTGTGTTCTGCGACTGCGGGACCCTGTCGCAGTCGACAAATCACCGGGGCCGCACCGGGTCACTCACTGCTCAGCCCCGGTGATCACCACAACCAAGAGATGTCACTCCAAAAAAAGTGATCCGTGATGTACTTTATATATTCCTCTTATACTCATCCGATTCAAGAAATGCGTGCATTTACTGATGAAGGATGTATCTCCAACATATTCCGCTTTCATTGGTTCCTAATGTGTATCATATCCGTAATCAGCGTCTAGAGAACATAAGGAGAGATAGACTCCATGCATGTAATACTTCCATCCAACACGGTACTCCACTTGCAAATGATCGATCACACACTGCACTGTACGGTAAAACAAATTGCGATTTGCGAAGTTGCCGCTCCTTTTTATCGTCTGCTATCCGTCGCATCGTCTGCTAGCTATGCATGCATCGGACGTAGTCACGATTGTGAAGTACACCAATAAAACCAGTATCATACAACAAGGGGCAATAACAATACATGTCCTACATAATATAATTCATTTCTTACACGGTGCTTTATTTGCCTATTCCGTGAATAATGTATTGCGCGAGTCGCATTTATTATACCTTTTGTTTTGGACTGGTTTGCTTTATCTATTCGATCGATCGCAACACAGATTTCGTATGAACTTTGGACGGATCGGTGTACAATGGCGATCCATTTTCGGCAACAGAGGGCGCTTTGTGTTCGAAATGGGTGCAAAACATCGATACTTATTATGGTACAAAAAAAGGCGTATAATGACGATGATAATGATTATGATTATGATTAATTTAATGGTGATGGCAGGGGCGTAGACAACGGGGGGGGGGGGGGGGGGGGGTGAGGGGGATGCATCCCCCCACCTCACAAGGTGGGGGGGATGACGTGTACAATCATCCCCCCCCAGGTTTTTAGGGAAGTATATATTTTTTTCTGTATGTATCTGTATACGAGTGGGAAAGAAAACATTAGTTGTATGAGCTAAGACTTGTTAATTCTAACGTTAACAAAGTAATTTATACA
>JBAMJV010006798.1:0-10000 GCA_037951105.1 Echinarachnius parma | reverse complement strand
GGAAAGTAATATATTCGTGTTAAACGTTATTTTAGCTTTCTGTAAAGCTATAATTCAACTACCGTCGGTTTTAATTAATTTACACTTTAAGTCTATGAGATTAGACACGTTGACTAGTAAAAACTAGTTATTTATATATACGATGTTGATATGTTCATGTGAATGCTAATATATAGTATATGAATATGCTTTCATTATATATATGTGTTGATAAAATATGTAACATGGATGTGAGATGTGTCTATTGAGGCGTTAAGGTCTCCTTACTAGACTATACTATATTGTGTAGTGTATGTATGCCCGTACACGATGAAGGGTACATGAATTGAATTGGGGCCTATTCAGGAGGTTTTGATGAGGGGTGATACTCAAACAAACTGTCCGTTGTTTCTGCTGGTAGGAGCGGGGGAAAAGCGGATAAGACGGTGATTTGTTATGTTCTTGGCATTGTTTGTGATGGAGATTATATTCTGTGCTAAGGTTAATACGTGTACTGTGGTAGTTGGAAGCGTGTATTTTAATACAATGAATAGCGGCGTGTTCTACCCCGTATTATACATTATGCGATATAAGTGATGTTAAAATGCCACCCTCGTCTTTATTTCGGTATATACCCCCTTTCCTTTTCTTGCCCGCCTCGCTTACTATTCCCCGCCATCTTGATTCCATCTATTTCAACCCCTCTCTCCCCCTCTCTCTCTCATATTCACTGATGTATTAATCGCTGTCATGCCCGCTCTGATCTCTGTCCCTTTATCCCCACTCTCTATCTTTCTCTTTTATCCTCTCTAAAGTTTAAGTTCCTTTTATTTTGCTCTGGTTAAACTGTATAACTGCATGTACATAGTTGTCTATAGTTTGGTTTGTGTCTTAGCTTAGTTTTGTAATAATCATTTAATACTCATCGAGTATTATTATCTAGTCAGTTATTTCGTTCTATTAGGACACTTGGGCTATTGATAATTAGTGCATTAACTTAGATCGTATACATTATCTAGTATATGTTTAGTGAGTTTGTGATCTGTTAAGAGTTAGTTTAAACGACGCTATTATAGATGTGTGATGATTACTACGATTACGGTTTTCGTTCCTATGGGAACGATTAGAAAGTAACATTACTACCTGTACCTGTATATTTTAAAATAAGTTGTTATGTTTGATTCGTTTGGAAATTGTTGTTGAGTGAATAAAAGTGGCAGTCCGTTCGATGTCGTTCAACCTTTAAACATCTTCTTCTTTGCCTCCTCCTTCAACAGACTCTGTAGGTTGTGTTTACCATCTAAACACAATCATCCACCATCATTCTTTGGTAATCCACCCACAAGGGCGGGTTACATTTTGGCGTAGTCGGCAGGATCGAACGGGCTAACTGTCTGTTAAAGCAGGTTGGCACTAAAGACGCTGGGGAGGACTGGACACACGACCGTGTCTCATCGTTAGACATCGATATCGGCGTGGGACTTGAGACGCCGGACTCGTCGCCGTGGGACTTGAGACGCCGGACTCGTCGCCGTGGGACTTGAGACGCCGGACTCGTCGTCGTAAAGGGACTTAAGACGCCGGACACAGACGCAGACGACAAGTCGTTTGATAAAATAATAATAATAATAATAATAGTAATACTGATAAGCATAATAATACCTAATACAATAGTAATATGATAATATAATTTATATAACTATATATTAAACACAATACTCAAATCCGTATTTAATTGATTTTGTATGCGTTATCCACGGGTAACTTTGTGGAATTGAATATTCTCTTGTAGTATTTATTTGGCTCGCTCATTTTTGTGAGTGTGTTACCTCATTTGATTTTTTTGTAGGTCGCGGTTGGAGCCTTAATTGTTTTTAATTTTAAGGATCTGAATCCATCATAAGGTAATAACGAATAATCATTCTTTCTTTTTTTGTTTGACGTATTATTCTCGTTTCCTTGGAGATTTGTGATTGCATTTTAGGTATTTAGATTTTGAAAGATGGCTACCAGAGAAGATGCCCACTTGTTACCCCAGGTGGATTGCCCCATTGATTTATCCGGGCAACCCGCTCCCCAAGGCCCTGCAGCCTTTACACAGGTCCGGGGTGTCCCAATTTATAGTGGTAGGGAATCAAAGATTGGAATTGACGACTGGGTCAGGGACATGAGTTTCTTCCTGACCGCGACCAGAACGCCGACATCCTTAGCGTTCGCTACGATCGTTAGAAATCTTAGCGGAGAGGCCCGGCGACTCGTCCTGAATCTGCCCGACTATGAGCAGACTGTAGAGGGGGCGTTCGAGGAGTTGAGGAGGGAATATGGCGACGTCACAACTGATGATCCCTTCTCCGCGTTCTACGAACGCACGCAAAAGAGCGGAGAGTCAGCACAATCCTTCGCCATCGCGCTCGAAGCCCTCATCAAGAAAATCGAGCAACATCACCCCCAGGCGATAGGACCGGCCAAAAGAGACTCCACCTTGGCCACTCAATTCATGAGGGGTCTGAAAGACGATGACTTGAGGTCGCGTCTAGCACCCATGCGCCCAAGGTCGATGTCGTTCAGGTATGTAAGGGAGGAAGTCCGGGCCATCATACACGAGCGAGGCGTGCGGACTAGACGACCGGCCACTATCCAGCAGCACCGGACACAGGAGCATGGCGTAGCCCTAACAAACCCAGCCCCAATTCCTGATCAAACCAACGCGCAGCTACTACAAATTAGTAGGACGTCGGAAGACGTCCTAAAGCTGGTGAAAGAACTTGGTAGCAGGCAAGATGCTACTAGCGACCAAGTGGCCTCTTTGCAGCGGAGACTAGAATCCCTAGAGATGGGACGGCAGGGACCACCACGACGGACACAATCACTGGAATGCTGGGGTTGCGGTCAACTCGGACATTGGAGGAGGGACTGCCCGAACAGAGGAGCGCCCAGGGTGGATGCGGTGCTGGCAGGGAGGCAGGACGCCTTGAGTTCCGCCCATCATTTAAACGGGGTGGGCCCGCGCCGTCAGTAGAACTGAGCGCGGGCAAAGAACTCGGAAAACCAAGTCCAGACCCTATCCCCGTCGTTGGACACACCAACACTGATCAGGTGATTGTAAATGATATTCCATGTTGTGCCCTGATTGACTCCGGATCACAGGTGACCACAATTTCAACTTCGTTCTTGGTCAAGCATCCGATACTGTGTACCATGCCTCGCTCCCCATGTAGTGTTCAAATCACAGGTGCCGGCGGCCACACGCTCCCGCATCTCGGAGTCGTCCATATTGATTTAGCGTGCCACGAGAGGAAGTACTCACGGGTGCCGGCCATCATCGTACCGGACGGCAGCTACGGACCCGCAATAGACGTTCTTCTTGGAACAAACGTCATAAAAGCGTTTAAAGAAGACGGAAGGCGGTTATTCGGTGCTTCCTACCTCGAACGAATCCGGGAATGTAGTGAAGCATGGTACGTGGCTTGCAACGCCATGGATGCCCAGCTCCCGGGAGATCGCAGTGGGCGCATCGGGACTGTCACATACCAGGGGACGCCGCGCACTATCCCTCCCAGATCAGAAGTGGACCTGATGTGTAAGACGCCACGAGGAACCCCACCGTGCACGGCTATGGTTGAGCCGCTCCACAAGCCCACTGCTAACACGAGGCTTGTAGTGGGGCGGAGTCTTGTCGACCTTGCGCCGGCAAAACATATTCGTGTACGCGTTTGCAACACATCCGACCTACCCATCAAGATTTTCACCAATACGATGGTCGCGAAGCTCTCGGTTGCATGTTCCGTTGACAACATGCCCGCCTCACCCAAAACTAGTGCATTCGTCGCCTCCCTCCAACAATCAACATCCCAATCGACCCCACCCGAACTCGATCTGTCCACGTCATCGATATCGACGAAAGAAGAGGAGTCGAAGTTGAATACGTTGCTCGGAGAATACGCAGACGTCTTCTCCGCGAACGATTTTGACTACGGGTGTGCTTCCGGTGTAGAACACGAAATCCCCCTCATCGACGACGACCCGTTTCGTTTACCATATCGTCGAATTCCCCCGTCCCAATACCAGGATGTGAGGGAACACATCAAAGAAATGGAAAGAGCCGGCGTCATCAAAAAGAGCAACAGCCCCTATGCCTCCCCAATAGTTGTCGTGCAGAAGAAAGATGGGTCGATCCGCCTATGCGTAGACTACCGGCGACTTAACAGTAAGACCCGACGCGACGCGTTCCCGTTGCCGCGGATCGACGAGGCCCTTGACGCACTTGGTAAGGCCAAATACTTCTCTACACTAGACCTCACGAGCGGTTATTGGCAAGTCCAAGTGGCAGAAAAGGACCAACCGAAGACTGCGTTCACGACTCCTATGGGCCTATATGAGTGTGTGCGCATGCCATTTGGACTCCAGAATGCTCCAGCCACGTTTCAACGTCTGATGACGTCGTGTTTAGGGGACTACAACTTCCAGTCGCTGCTGATCTACCTCGACGACATCATAGTCTTCTCTTCCACCTTCGAGCAGCATCTGGAAAGATTGGAGCTTGTGTTCGGTCGACTCAGGAGCTATGGCCTCAAACTAAAGCCCCGGAAGTGTCACCTCCTTCAGTCCAAGGTAAAATACTTGGGCCACATCATCAGTGCCGAAGGGATAGAGACGGACCCCGAGAAGACGAGTGCGGTCGCGGACTGGCCTCGTCCAACGAACGGCAGAGAGGTAAGACAGTTCCTTGGTTTCACAGGCTATTACCGCCGCTTTGTGGAGGGGTACTCCAAGATCGCTGCACCATTGTTCCAGCTAACGGAAGGCGGCGGCCGGCGACGAAAACCCCGGCAACATCCTCCTTCATTCCAGTGGACGGATGAGTGTGAGCAGGCATTCGACAGACTGAAGTCGAAGCTCGTCAGCCCATCCATCCTAGGATTCCCGGACTTCGAACAGCCGTTTACTCTAGAAGTGGATGCTTCTGGAACTGGCCTGGGAGCAGTCCTAAGCCAGCAGCAAGGTGAGACCAAACGGGTAATTGCTTATGCGAGCAAAAGTCTAGCCCCGTCCGAAAAGAAATATCCCGCACACAAGCTTGAGTTTCTCGGTCTGAAGTGGGCCGTGGTCGACAAGTTTCGGGAATACTTATTGGGGCGGCGATTCCATGTCTTGACAGATAATAACCCTCTTCTGTACGTCACCAGTTCTGCAAAACTCGATGCTACGGGACAACGATGGGCATCAGCACTGGCTGATTTCGACTTCAGTGTGGAGTACAGGAGTGGCCGCACCAATGCTGCAGCGGATGCCTTGTCACGGCAATTCACACCCAAGCTTGAAGAGGCACCCCCAGAAAACCAGCCTGATCGACACTCCGAGGTTGCAGTCAATGCAGTGCTCCAAGCCCAGACCCCTCAGTACTCAGGCGCACCTACGGCTCCACAGCTCCTGGCCAGTTTAGCCGCGGAAACGTCTGGCACGCCCTCTATCGACCAAATCACATCCGAGACCCTGGCGAGGCAGCAAAGATCCGATCCCGTTATCAGCGTGGTCATCCCCATCGTCGAACAGGGAACAAGACCTAACAAGGCAGAACTGCGAAGTCACCCCGAGGCACGACCCCTCATGCGGCAGTTCGAACGTCTGAAATTAAAGGATGGTGTGCTGTACCGCGATACCCAAGACCCCCATGCCGGTAAACGCTCTCAATTGGTTCTACCGCGTTGTCACCGGAAGCTGGTTTTCGGTCATCTACATGACGACGTCGGACACCCGGGAGTCGAGAGAACACTGGACAATGTGCGACAACGATTCTTCTGGCCCGGAATGGCGGGAGAGGTGAAAAACTGGTGCATAACGTGCAGACGTTGTTGCCTTAGGAAAACGCCAACGTCGGGAAACAGAGCACCACTATCGAGTATCCACACTGCGGAACCGATGGAGTTGGTGTGCATCGACTTCCTGAAGTTGGATAAATCAAAAGGGGGATTCGAGAATGTCCTCGTCGTCACCGACCACTTCACCAGATATGCGCAAGCCTACCCGACAAAAGACCAATTGGCCACGACCGTCGCCAAAACCCTATGGCAGAAGTTTTTCGTACATTATGGGTTTCCACGCCGGATACACGCAGACCAAGGGCGCAACTTCGAGAGTCGGCTTATCGCGGAACTTTGCAAAGTCGCTGGCATTCAGAAGAGCAGAACGACGGCATACCATCCGCAAGGTAATGGGACCACGGAACGGTTCAACCGCACTCTCATGAATATGATTGGGACGCTGGAGCCATCCGAGAAAGCGGACTGGAAAGAACACCTCGGGCGCCTGACTCATGCGTACAATGCGACTAGACATGAATCAACTGGATTCGCACCCTTCCATCTCATGTTTGGGCGGCATCCGAACCTTCCAGTGGATGTAGTGTTTGGTCTACATAACTCGGATGACGGCAAGGAATACGACGAGTACGTTGCTGATTTCAGAGAAGGTCTTAGAGCAGCGTATGACCTCGCTGCTGGCAAATCGAGGTCAGCTAAGGATCGACAGAAAACACAGTTCGACAAACGGGCTAAGTGTCAACCTCTCTCCCCGGGAGATCGCGTCCTGGTCATGGACAAGACAACGGGTGGAAAGAAGCTGGCTGATAGATGGGAGCCTACCCCTTACATCGTGTTGCGAAAGCATACTGATTTGCCGGTCTACACGATCAGGGATCAGACATCGGATCGGGAACGCACTGTACACAGGAACTTGTTGACTCCTTGTATGTTCCTTCCGATGGTCAACGCGCCGACAAACCAGCCTACCCCACCCCCTCCTCCGTCCAACGACAATGAGCATGACGCCCCGAGCCAGGATGAAACCAACCAGGACAATTGGCTTATAATTCCCGACGATGAAGAAATTGCGCAAACCTCTGTCAGTGAAGATTTGGGTGACCATGACGGTGGTGTTGATGACGTCGGTTGTGAACCCGATCATGGCCCTATTCCCTCACCTTCAGTTCTGACAGATCGACCTCCTCTCGATGTCCGCGATGACAACCAGGAAGAAGATCACGAGACGTTTCCCCCTTCAACCCCGAACCAAGTCCCGCCACCGACTCCGATTCTTCGCGCAGACAGCGAAGACGCAATTACCCAGGTTGATCCATCAATGCCAACTCAAATCAGAGGAGAAAGTACCTTCCAGGTCGAGGTCGAAGTACATGGTCCTCCTGACCCAGTTGTCAATTCCGATTCCCATTTTGATGTTAACCCAAACGCAGACTTTGAAGTATTTGAGCACCTAGCTGACCCCGACCCCCTTGCAGGTTCTGATACAGTTAGTGTCCTTGATAGTGAAGTGGAAGAGCCCCAACCCCGTAGGAGTACTAGGACTCGTCCACCCATTGATCGGCTCCGATATGGTGCACTCGGTCGTATTAGCTCCCTCTTTGCACGAAGGTTTGGGGCTGGTATGAAATTTTGGGTACATTAGAGAGGCGATCTGTTTAACCCGGTACGACTCGGTATATAAATGTTTAGGGTTAGTATTCCTTTAATGTTTATTGAATTTTTATAGTTTAAGTTAATTTAATTTATGCCGGGACGGCATTGTTTCGAAGGAGGGGAGAGTGTAACCAGGCGACTGGCTATGCGACTAGATAATGTATTCCCCCTTTCTTTGTTTGACCCGCGTGTAAGCCTAACGCTTGGCGGAACTTATCACCACGCAACCCTTTTATTAGTTACCTTGTTTTATGCAAATAGGGTCACCCTAATGACCCCTGCGCCCCTCGCACGCAATATTAGGCACACGGCGACCTCTCGCAGTCCGTTCGATGTCGTTCAACCTTTAAACATCTTCTTCTTTGCCTCCTCCTTCAACAGGTAAATTATCCATATTTTCTACTATTGTTTTATCATTGAAATGTTACTATTGTATTCATTATACAAATGCGGTGATCTTGGTTTATGTGTGGAAACAAATTGCATATCCTTATACGAGATATTTTGGGATGGAAAAGTGGTAATCTGTAATAATGTTTAAGAGACGTTTACTCATCGTTGAGGGGTATATAATATGCTTAACATAATATGCTTGATATTGTATGTATACTTCATGAGGCAGATTCTTGCATGTTTGGAAAGTATTATTATTATCATTATTAATTACGATTATGATACTGAATCGAGAATATTCTTAAAATGAGTGAGTTGTTACGACATTTATATACATTTAACTTGGAAAGTAATATATTCGTGTTAAACGTTATTTTAGCTTTCTGTAAAGCTATAATTCAACTACCGTCGGTTTTAATTAATTTACACTTTAAGTCTATGAGATTAGACACGTTGACTAGTAAAAACTAGTTATTTATATATACGATGTTGATATGTTCATGTGAATGCTAATATATAGTATATGAATATGCTTTCATTATATATATGTGTTGATAAAATATGTAACATGGATGTGAGATGTGTCTATTGAGGCGTTAAGGTCTCCTTACTAGACTATACTATATTGTGTAGTGTATGTATGCCCGTACACGATGAAGGGTACATGAATTGAATTGGGGCCTATTCAGGAGGTTTTGATGAGGGGTGATACTCAAACAAACTGTCCGTTGTTTCTGCTGGTAGGAGCGGGGGAAAAGCGGATAAGACGGTGATTTGTTATGTTCTTGGCATTGTTTGTGATGGAGATTATATTCTGTGCTAAGGTTAATACGTGTACTGTGGTAGTTGGAAGCGTGTATTTTAATACAATGAATAGCGGCGTGTTCTACCCCGTATTATACATTATGCGATATAAGTGATGTTAAAATGCCACCCTCGTCTTTATTTCGGTATATACCCCCTTTCCTTTTCTTGCCCGCCTCGCTTACTATTCCCCGCCATCTTGATTCCATCTATTTCAACCCCTCTCTCCCCCTCTCTCTCTCATATTCACTGATGTATTAATCGCTGTCATGCCCGCTCTGATCTCTGTCCCTTTATCCCCACTCTCTATCTTTCTCTTTTATCCTCTCTAAAGTCTAAGTTCCTTTTATTTTGCTCTGGTTAAACTGTATAACTGCATGTACATAGTTGTCTATAGTTTGGTTTGTGTCTTAGCTTAGTTTTGTAATAATCATTTAATACTCATCGAGTATTATTATCTAGTCAGTTATTTCGTTCTAATAGGACACTTGGGCTATTGATAATTAGTGCATTAACTTAGATCGTATACATTATCTAGTATATGTTTAGTGAGTTTGTGATCTGTTAAGAGTTAGTTTAAACGACGCTATTATAGATGTGTGATGATTACTACGATTACGGTTTTCGTTCCTATGGGAACGATTAGAAAGTAACATTACTACCTGTACCTGTATATTTTAAAATAAGTTGTTATGTTTGATTCGTTTGGAAATTGTTGTTGAGTGAATAAAAGTGGCAGTCCGTTCGATGTCGTTCAACCTTTAAACATCTTCTTCTTTGCCTCCTCCTTCAACAGACTCTGTAGGTTGTGTTTACCATCTAAACACAATCATCCACCATCATTCTTTGGTAATCCACCCACAAGGGCGGGTTACACATCCATCCATCTATGTGTCTTTCTATATGATATCTCTCCATCTGTAAATATTACAAACATAAATGAGCAAATATATACATACTTATATATTAAATATTATGAATTGAATGCGAGTATATAGGAGTTGGCTGCCCTGCTTTTTATGAACTGACCTTAAAAGAATTTTCATAATTCTCGATCGCGTGAGATCACATTCTAATAGGATATTTATATCTTATCAATTTCTTTAGAGTAAAATAGAAGAAGCTATAGATTATGGCTTGCTGTCAAGGTGGCGCGTCTCTATCGCGGGCTCAACAATATATAAAGTTGCATTATGTTGAAGAAAAGTCATAATTTTGTAGCTTACCGTCCAAAGATAAGGATTTTTAGACGATCACTTTATGTGGGATTACATTGGCCGTTAGTGTTTATTATTGTTATCTTTTATTTTATTGCATAATGCTAATTTAACATGATTTAACACTGATATCGA
>JBAMJV010006797.1:97500-101125 GCA_037951105.1 Echinarachnius parma | reverse complement strand
AAATTAATTCAAAATCTGTGCATACCTTTATAACAATGGTGTGCACTCGACTACTCGTGTGAGGTTTTGTTGGTGAAAGATGCATTGATCTCTCAGAATAAAAACAGATAAGAGAAAGCCATAAAGGAGGAAGAGCTCAAATCAAGTCTTCCATGAGTTAATGATTTCATTACTCTATTCAATCATTCATTTTCACACCTTACCAATGTTTGCAAAACTCAGAAATATGTTTCTCTTTTACTTCATTTCATTCATTAAATATTTCGTAAGTTGACAATGAAAGGAAACAAGCAGTCTCTTTCTCAAAAGATATTTTTGTGCGAGAACACAATGAACAACTTCGTATTTGTAATGCACACAATGACCAACGCGCCTCCTTACAAAACCCGGAGGAAAAGGGACATCTGACATGATTTACCAAGTGCCCTTTCTCCATGACCACTGAAGTGAATCGAATAGGGTTTTCTGCAAGATATAGGTAATAAGTTAAAGTTTCATACCCTGGTATAGCATTATAATTGATCTAAAATTTTTAAAGTTATCGTTGCAGAAAGTCCGATTGTAATTGTTTTGGGACATACGGTACAGGGTGCGTTAACTCATTTAGGACTAGTTCCGAAAATACTTGGGCTACTTAATAGCCCAAGACTTAATATCCATATCATGTCGACATGTAAAGATATTTAACTGACCATATCGACTTATCAACTAGTCGACATGTCGACATGGCGAAATAAATTATCTTGCCAAATTGACTTCACAAAAAGTTCATGTCATCATGGTGACATACATTATCTTGCCAAGTCGACTTCCCCAAAAGTATATCGTCATGGCGACATAATTTATCTTGCCAAGTCGACTTCACAAAAAGTTCATGTCGTCATGGCGACATAAGTTATCTTACCAAGTTGAATTCACATAAATTTCGTGTCGCCATGGCGAAATAAATTACCAATAATAAGCCAGCAAATAATTTTCTAGCCAATAATACAAAACGATATCGGATACACGTTAACGCGAGTTACGCCGGGTGTGTATAGTCGTTGATGTGTGCAGTACAGTCACTGTACATGTGGCGTAGGTATGTTTTGAGAAGGGGGTAGATGCATGGAAGCGAGAGGGAACCGAGTGGGTAGGGTGTAGGAGGGGAAGAGAGTTTTACTAGCCCCACTCTATGATATAATATTATATTATTACTTTAGTACATTGCACTGAAAAGAGATATACTTTTGGAAGTCTAATTGCTGAAAGAACGACAGATTGTTCCTGGGAAACCGGGGAGAAACCCTTCGTGTGATCTTAGGGAGATACCCCCGTATTAAGTTTATGGTGAAACAAGTGGGGCACTGGGTCCCGTTTGACTAGCCCCTCTCTTTGATATTATCACTCCATATTGCACTGGGAAAAGTCATACATTTGGAAGTCTTATTGCTGGATAACGACAAATTGTTCCTGGGAAAAACCCTTCGTGGGATATTTGCATCTCCCCAAGAACCCACGAAGGGTTTCCCAGGAACAATCTATCGTTCTTTCAGCAATTAGACTTCCAAATTATACTTCTTTTAGAGTTTTACTAGCACTACTCTATGATAATATTATTTTAGTACATTGCTCTGAGAGCAATGTACTAAAATAATATTATCATAGAGTAAGGCTAGTAAAACTCTCTTCCCCTCCCACACCCCACCTGATCGGGTCCCTCTCGCACCCGTGAATATTTATTTACCCCCTTCTCAGAGCATACCTATGTCGCTACAGTCAACGACTACACACCCGGCGTAACTCGCGCTAACCTGTATCCGATTATCGTTTCTTATTATTGGCTGGCTTGTTGTTGGTTATTTATGTCGCCATGACGACACGAACTTTATATGAAGTCAACTTGGCAAGATAACTTATGTCGCCAAGACGACATGAACTTTTTGTGAAGTCGACTTGGTAAGATAATTTATTTCGCCACGTTGACTTATAGTGATAAGTCGATATGGTAAGTTAAATATCTTTACATTTCGACATGATATGGATATTAAGTCGACTTAACAAGATAAAATATCTCGTCATGTCGTCAAGAAGAATGGCACAAATAACGCTTATGGTTTATCCGGTACAACTTACGAAAGCCTTGAAGTGACCAATAGAATAAAGACTTCGACAGATTACTTACCCTCTCATTGAACTTCGAATAAAACTAATCAGAAGCCTCGTTTCTACATTCCAATATTCCTATGACAATATCGATCTAAAAGGATTTCACACACAGACTCTCGCCCAATCAACAAAAATGGCTGCCGTCGGCATGGATTAATTGAACGCAGTAATTCTGCACGATACATAACACGCTCGGATGAGCATAATGAACGCGTCTGTTGAATAACGCGATTTTCCATAATTGTCCTGATTGTAATAACTTAATTGTTTGTGGGGCAATGTTCGGGCATGTTGGCGTGGGTAACGCGAGGGCCAATGTAGATGAGACATGCAACTAACTGGCATGAAAACTGTCAGATAGTACATGTAGTATAAATGCGCGTTGAACAAACGTATAACTATATAATTATGTCCGTTTATACATTGAGGGAAATAGAGTCTCCACGAAATATGTAAGAAATGTTATTAAGATAAAATACCTTGTATAATTAAGATAATTCCCGTGATAATCGCTTAGCGGATAAAAAATGCCCCCGCATGTCTCCGGTGATATATATCTTGCCATACTTCGGTAATATAGCAACCTTGTATACAAAAAGGCAAGGAATCCAGGAATGGCTTAACAAAGTCAAAGATTAAGTCAACCATATGTCTCAATGTTCTCAGCTTTACATGTGGCGACTTCATAAGGGTGCAACAGGCCACTGAGGTCACATATTTCAAATCATAATGAGCTGGCATAGTTGTACGATGATAATGAACATGATACATAAACGTTGCGTACGTTGACAATATGTCAGCTTTATTACAGGAATTTATACATGATTATAACAAAGTTGACATAAAACGCGTTGAGCAAGCCTGATGCACGTTCATGATGTCAATCATATTGTTACAAAATGAATTAACACGGAAGACTGATACAATTGTAGGTAATTAACGAGGGTGACGCGGAAGTTGATGCATTATATTTGATGTATTGTGGCACGGTCGGATATTAGGCGCTTGTCTTCAAATCAAAGGACCCGAGTTCAAAACTCATCTAAATGTACAATACATCCATTTGATGTGAAAGTTACCCAGTGGACATATTAGATCACAACAACAGATATTGCATCAGCCATTTACCATTAATTGTTGCACATGTCAACAAATTAAACTAGATCCTTTTAAGTGTTTTCTTATAATATGTTGAAACGAGGCTTGAACATACATAATTGTATATATACACATCAAAAGCCTTAATACAATTTGGCATTTACATTTGTAAAATGGAGCAAAAGACAATAAATAAATCGACTCTTTATAGCGTGACCTTTATAGCGATTTTGACAATTGTTTTGATAGGGATCTCAGAGGATGGGAATAGGGGGGGGGGGGATTCTGGGGTCCCCCTACTGTTTTGTGAAATGTTATGATTAAATAAAAATGATTTTTACGTCGTCGTCATTTTCTCTATAGGGCTTAGGCAAATTTT
>JBAMJV010006797.1:0-92500 GCA_037951105.1 Echinarachnius parma | reverse complement strand
ACACTCGACCCATCTCCATATTCCGGTTCGCTGAACACCCCCCATTTGCATAATCCTTACGATTAATATACCATCGTAAGGAAGAGATAATTTCCATTAAAATGGTATCAAATTCAACAATTTTGATGAATGGAAAGGGTGGCAGCATTCAATAGAATGTTAACCTTTAGAAAACTGGTCAACACAGTCTTGCACTCGTAAATTGAATGCATTGGGGCCATTTTGCGAGATTTCACTTCCTGCCTCTCCCTATTCTCTGGGCTACTGCAATCGCCCCAATTGCATAATCACTACACATAATGCATCGTTTGAAAGGTGTATAATGAGGCTTTATTGTGACACCGATTTCGAGTATTCTTATTAAAAAATACGAGAGATATGATCGATCAAACTTGAGTTTCCGAACTTTTTTTGAGGGGTTTATATATGATGAATATGGAGACCAGAAACCGGAACTACGGAAACGACTACGGCAGAGGCAGTGGAAGCGGCGGCCTTCAAAGCATTTAATAAATACATGCAAAGCAGCATATTTGCCAATTCTTTAGAAAAGACAGTGGAGAAAGCTTTCGATAAGCTCATAGTGAAGTTTGACCAACGACTGGCTCAACTAGAGATGTGTAGCGCCCATACAATGGAGGAAATCGAGCTCATTGATGGGAGCTCACTCGAGCTTGCAGCGTCTCTCACCAAAAAAGAAGCAGAGATAAAACGCCTCAAAACCGTCACAAATCAACAAACGTCGTCAATCAGCAACCTCACTCGAGCGGTGAATGAAGCCGAGCAATATTCCCGACGCAATAGACCGCTTCTGTAATGTATGCAAATAATATGCGTATGACGTCAGACTCCCCGTTGGCAAGCTTAACAATAGTAACTAGGTCCGGCAAGCTCCGGCAAACTTAGCTTGCCGGACCTAGTTACTATTGTTAAGCTTGCCAACGGGGAGTCTTACGTCATACGAATATTATTTGCATACATTACAGAAGCGGTCTATTGTTTGAAGTTCTACGGCATGAAAGAGAACGAGTCAGAGAACACCGATGACGTCATCTGCCAGTTTGCGAGAGAGCGACTGGGGTGCAACTATCAACTCTCGACATTGACCGATCACATCGCGTATCCCCACAGAGTGGAATCGCGAGCGAATCCCGATCTACTGATGCCAAAAGCAAGAAGCCGAGAGCCATCATAGCCAAATTCTGCACCTACCGTGTACGGAGCGCTGTCCTCCGCGTATGGCAAGCCGTTTTAACATTTATTCCTATTTCTTGATATCAAGAATTCAATTCTTGATATCAAGAATTCGACTTCTTGATATCAAGAATTCATTTCTTGATATCAAGAATTAAATTCTTGATATCGAGAATTACCATTGCTTTACAACAGAAAATCACTTCTTGATATCAAGAATTCATTTCTTGATATCAAGAATTCGAATTCTTGATATCATGAATTCAAATTCTTGATATCAAGAAATAATTTTCTGTTGTTAACCAATGGTAAATCTTGATATCAAGAATTCAATTCTTGATATCAAGAATTCGATTTCTTGATATCAAGAATTCATTTCTTGATATCAAGAATTCGATTTCTTGATATCAAGAATTCGATTTCTTGATATCAAGAATTCATTTCTTGATATCAAGAATTGATTTTTTGATATCAAGAATTCGATTTCTTGATATCAAGAAATCAATTCTTGATATCAAGAATACATTTGGATATCGAGCTCAAAAGTATTGCATAAATTGTCTATTGGCAACATATCACGAAATGATTTCTTGATATGTTGCCGTTTTACGTTTTTCAAAGACGCGTTTTGTATGTTTTATAACAAGTAATTAATCTAGTAAGAATCACACCCAATATTATCAATGTAACATTAATTAATAGTCAAATGATTAAACAGTATGAAATGAAAATTTTCTACAAGGAAAATCACCGAGACAATCAATGCACTGCAAACTGGAAACATGCATTCTTGCAGAATTCTCGCGATACATTGACTTTCGACATCGCACCGCTCAGGCAGAATATGAATTCGTGCACAACTTTTGCGTTCGAAATCGAATCACAATGAATTTGAGCACAACTTTTGAGCACGAATTCGGAATGAATTCGTGCACAACTTTTGCGTTCGAAATCGAATCACAATGAATTTGTGCACAACTTTTGAGCACGAAATCAGAATGAATTTCTGCATTACTTTTGAGCACGAAATCAGAATGAATTTCTGCATTACCTTTGCGCTCGAAATCAACTGTGAATTTTTGCATTACTTTTGCGCTCGATATCAAAATAATTCTTGCAATAGTCTTGCGTTCGAAATACGAATTGAATTCTTGATATCATGAATTCTATTTTTTGATATCAAGAATTGAATTCTTGATATCAAGAAATGATTTCCTGTTGTAAAGCAATGGTAATTCTTGATATCAATAATTGAATTCTTGATATCAAGAAATAGGAATAAATGTTAAAACGGCTTGCCATATCCGCGCATGAAAGAAGCTGAAGGGCACCGGAATAGGAATCGACGAAGCACTGACATAATCAAACCAGGACCTCCTATGGACCGCAAAAAGGCATGGGAAGGTAAAGGAGGCTTGGTCCTACGATGGGCGGATCGTTGTCCTACTCCCTGCCACAAATGGAAAGACAATAAAAAGGACAATCCACAGAAAACAAGATCTTTTTCATTTATTTATTTTCATTCATTTATTTTTCATTTCCAACATATAATACATTTTACAGTCATATAGCATATAACAAAAATATTGTAATTTTACAATTGAAATCAAGTTAAGAGAACATAATTTATAAAAACTAGTAGTTGGAAATGAAAGACTATAAACCAACGAACTTGCTGATACATTCCATGTATCTCATACACTTTTTAACTTATTAGACTTTTCATTTGTTTTGTTTTTGTTTTTGTTTTAGTGTTTAATTACTATTGTCGAACGGTGCATGCCGCGATTAAAGTACCCTTGCATATTTTTTAAAAAATCAGTAAAAAATAATCAAAATGCCCTACTTTGTACTAGATGTAAGTCATGGAGCCACTTGAATTGTTCTAACGTTCCTCTCCCAGTATTTCAATCCGATAAGGACTGGACATGTGAAATGTGCTTATTCAAAGAATTGCCCAATCAAGAATGCATTGATGATTATTTGTCTGATATAGATAATGTGTTAAATGCCTCTACGCATGTTGTAAATACAAATATAAATCAATATCCTGAAAACACACTTCCAAATGTGTCTCTATCTTTAGGAAAGGGTCTTAAAATAGCCCATTTGAATTGTTTGTCTCTTACAAAACATAGATGAATTAATTCTTACTGTCCATAACTTAGATTTGGATGTCTTAACACTCAGTGAGACACATTTGAGTGATGCTATTGATGATTCTGAAATTGATATTCCTGGTTATGCACTACTCAGACGTGATCGTAACCGCAATTGTGGTGGTATAGCTTTTTATATTAAATTCGGTATTACATTTATAATTAGGGAAGACTTGGCATCAAACACCGACTTAGAGTTATTAATTGTTGAAATTACTCACGCTAAACAGAAACCTCTCCTAATTGCATGCTGGTATAGACCTCCTAATTCACCTCTTGAATGTTTTCATAAATTTGAACACATAACAGGTAAAATAGATGATCTTAATGTCGACTATGTGGTTACGGGTGATTTGAATTGTGATATTGCTGCCACCCATAAATCATGGCAGACAAAGAAACTCTTACATATTATGGAATCTTTCTCTTGTTCTCAACTTATCTCTGATCCTACTAGGGTCACTGATAAATCTTCCACTACTGTTGATTTGTTTTTTTACAAACGTACCTTTAAAAGTATGTTCTTCTGGTGTTATAGAAATATCATTGTCTGATCATTATTTGATTTATGGTGTCTTTGGTAAAACTCAAAATGGAAATTAAAATGTTCATAACTATAAAATTGTACGAAATTATAAACGATTTAATTTGCAAGACTTTCAAAATGACCTCGCCGATACTTCATAGGAATCTGTTTATGAATGTAACGACCCACAAGAAGCATATATTCAATTTATATTGATTTTGAATAGACTCATTGATAAACATGCACCCCTGCGTAGAATTAGAGTGAAACGTCGGGACTCACCTTGGATGACCCCTGATATTTTGCAATTAATTAAAGAAAGAGATAAAATATAAAATTAAAATAAAAACACTAAACAATCAAACGACTGGAAGAAATATCAAGATGCAAGAAACAATGTTACAGACTGTGTCCGTCAGGCAAAGAAGCAATTTATTATGAATAAAATTGAAATAGCAAATAAATGTACTAAAGAAATTTGGAAATCCTTGAAATTCATCTTACCAGAAAAAAAAAGTAAGAATCAAAATACACCAATCTCCTTGAATGTTGATGGAAATAGTCTTACTGGTATTAATCTCTCTGATACTTTCAATAATTTTTTTGTTGATATTGGTAAAAATATTCAACAAATGCAACAGCCAGACGTCAACGCTGAAAACCCAAACCGCTGGTATTAATCATGTAGATTCCGTATTTTCTTTTAGTGAGATAAATGATGATGATATTATGAAATTGCTTAAAAATTTGTCATCGGACAAAGCTACAGGTCCTGATAATATCCCTGCAAAAATTGTTTCATATTCTACGATGTATATATATAAACCGGTTGCATTCATAGTAAATGTATCTCTTTCGCTAGGAATTGTTCCAAGTTAGTGGAAACTTGCTCGAGTAACGCCAATATTTAAAGGTGGCAATAAATATAGCCTAGATAATTATCGTCCTATATCTATTATTCCTATTTTAGCTACATTTTTGGAGAAAGTTGTATCCGACCAGTTAATGAAATATTTAATAGAAAATAGTATCTTGACAAATTGTCAATCGGGTTTCAGACCCAAACACTCGACACAAACAACTTTACTTCATGTAACTGAAAGCTGGACGAAATTGATAAAGGAAACTTAACGGGAGCGGTGATGATTGATTTACGGAAAGCACTTGACACCGTAGACCATACCATTTTAATGGATCAATTGAAATTATATGGCTTTGATGCAATCACTCTGAAATGGTTCGATAATTATTTTTTATTGTAGACAACAATTTACTGTTGTGAACGGAGTTGAGTCTCAAAAACGAATTGTTAAGCCCAATGCCCATTAGGCGATCTGGGCCTAGCGATCTAGAGCGATCTTGCCCGAATAGGAGCGATCCCCTGAGATCTGTGGTTAAGTCGCCAAGTGGGCACCAATGGCCGCACCAGATCGCTGTAACTCGCGTCCGCAAGGGTGGTGTCGGTAGCGGTCGCCGGGGTTTCGACATGTTCAAAAATCTGGCGACCAGGTCGGTCTCGATCGCATTCGCGGCGATCTGGTGCGATCTGGTGCGGCCATTGGTACCCACTTTGCTACTTAACACAGATCTCAGGGGATCGCTCCTATTCGGACAAGATCGCATAGGGCTAGCGACCTTGGAATCATCAGTTCGCAGTGAGTCAGCCTAATTCCATTGTGTACGCGATATTTTCAATTTCGCCTCCTTGGGGTCATAGCTTGGCCCCTATTTCCACCCATTGTCAAGGAATACAATAACGAGGAATTCACACTTTTTTGATTCTGATTTTGTTGGCGAGGCATGGCTAGCCGTTTGAACATTTATTTCCTTTTCTTGATATCAAGAGTTACCAACAGCAAATCATTTATTGATATCAACAATTCAAGAAAAATATCAAGAAAAGAATTCTTGATTATTGCAGGGCGCCTTTGTAGAGCAGTTTCGCATAGCTGAACATTGAATTCTTGATATCAAGAAACCATTTTCTGTTGCTAACCAATGATAATTCCTGATTTTAAAAATTCAACTCCTGGCATCAAGAAATCGAATTCTTGATATCAAGAAATCGAACTCTGGATATCATTAATTTATTTCCTGATATCAAGAATTTAATTATTGATATTTGAAAACGAATTCCTGATATCAAGGATTGAATTCCTGATATCAGGAAATATGAACAATTGCCCAAATGGCTTTTTTTGTGCGATCCCGCCCGACATGCGATCGAGAACGAAATTTTTAAACATGTCCAAAACCTTGCGACCGCAACCGACACCACCCTTGCGGACGCGAGTTACAGCGATCTGGTGTGGCCATTGGTGCCCACTTTGCGACTGAACCACAGATCTCAGGGGATCGCTCCTATTCGGGCAAGATCGCTAGGCGCAGATCGCAAGGTGGGCACTGGGTTTATTAAAAAACTCGCAAAGCGTATTCTGATGTCAAGACAAGCAAGAGCGAACAATACCTGGCTCTAATTCTCAACGATGCGCGCATGCGTAGGAATAGGGACAATAGGAAGTCGCCGTGAGATCGCATAGTGGACACCGAAAAGATCGCGTACGCAATGCGATCGGGCTGACTCGCGGCGAACTGGTGCGATTCACACCGAACTGAGATCGCTAGCAACTCGGGCTAGATCGCAAGCGCAGATCGCCTAATGGGCACTGGGCTTAACTTGTGGCGTCCCCCAGGGGACAATACTTGGTCCATTGTTGTTTTCTCTGTACGTAAATGATATGCCTAAATGTTTATCGGACTGTGATATATCCTTGTATGCAGATCAATACATGCTTATTTTATTCTAATAACAGCCCTAATATTATTGTGCACAAATTGAATAATGATTTAGTTAGAATTTCAGCTTGGTTAGGAAGCAATAAATTAACTGTCAATATAAGTAAGTGTGAATTCATAGTGCTTGGATCAGCCCAACGTTTGAAAGGTTGCAATGTATTTTTTGAAAACCATCCCCTATGTATTAATGATATGATTATACGACGAGTTCAATCATGTAAATATCTTGGTGTCATAATTGATGAGAAATTAGACTGGAATAATCATGTTACTTATGTTCATAAGAAAATGCTTCAGGTGCTTTATCTTTTGAAAAGAATTCGGAATTTTATTGATAATCGAACAGCTTTAATGTTTTATAAATCAATTGTACAGCCAAATTTTGATTATTGTAACGTTGTTTGGGGCAATACAAATCAAACTAATCGCCATAAATTACAAACATTACAAAATCGCTTTTTGAGAGTAGTAATTCAAGTTGATTATATGTACCCAACTGTAGCCCTGTTTTATTTTTAGGAGACGTGATAAAGTATATCAAACAAGAACTGGTGAACAATTAATGATTAATAGACCTAGAACAAATTATGGCAAAAGGAAAATTTCTTTTAGAGGAAGTAAATTGTGGAATAGTCTTTCTGGCGACATGAAGTATAGTCCATCGATTGAAACATTTTAAAAAAGAGTGAATTAATTACAAAACGCTACTTTGATAAATATGATGAATTTTTAGGACAATGTACTGTTAAAGGGTAGGGCCCCGTTATAGTAATCTTTTTTTGTGGGTGGGGGATGTTGTTGTTCTTTTTGTTCTTCTTATTTTTTGTACAATGTATCATTAACTTAGTTCTATTAATTTGTATTAATTTATTTATTGTCATGTTTTATTTTGTTAAAAAACTGTCATGTAGTTGTATTCATGTTAATTGGACCCTATGAAAAACAGCTGCGCTGACTAGGGTGTTCCGCCCATTTGTGGAAATAAATAAATAAAAAAACATAAACAAAGTCAATGATTAAGTCAACCATATTTCTCAATGTTATCAGCTTTACATGTGGCGACTTCATAATGGTGCAACAGGGCACTGAGGTCACATATTGGAACATCATCATAAAGTTGCACACTCGTACGTTGGGAATATGTAAATGATGCATACAGTCATGTGTGTACGTTGACATTATTTCAGCTTTATTACATTGTACATAAATTCATAAATGATTATAACAATTAAAGTTTACATAAAACGCGTTGAGCAAACCTGATGTATGCCCATGTTACAACATGAATCAACACAGGAGACTGATACAATAATAGGTAATTAACGAGGATGGCGCATTATATTTGATGTCTTGTGGCACGGTCGGATATTAGGCGCTTGTCTTCAAATCAAGGGACCCGAGTTCAAAACTTATCTAAATGTACAATATATCCATTTGATGTGAACATTACTCAGTGGACATATCAGATCACAACAATACATATTGTACAAACCACTCATCACCTTTTGCACATGTCAACAAAGTTACTAGTTGTATAATATGCTCGAACATATATACATAATTTTATGTATACACATCGAAAGTGTTACAATTTGGCAATTATATTTCTAAAATGGAGCAAATGACAATAAATAAATTGACTCTTTATAGCGTGATCCTAGCGATTGTGAGAATTGTTTTGGTAGCAGCTGTAGTGTAGCTTCAACAGTGAACAGAGTTCAATCGGACATGGACAAGGATCACAGTGGATGGGGATAGAGGGATTATGGGGTCCCCCAACTGTTTTTCGAAAAGTTATGATAAAATAAAATGATTTTTACTTTGTCGTCATTTTCTCTATTGGGCTTGGGTGGATAGAGGGGGGGGGGGGGGGGGCAGAAAGGGGGGGGGGGGGCAATAATGCCCCATACGTATTATAGAGTAAATAACAAATAATGTATACAAACTCTTCAAATCTAAGTTAGATATGTCTGAATACAGTCATGATAATATTCTTCGCACACTGTCCGATTAAAGTAATCCACTAACCTTATAGGAAGTTTCCAAATTCAATCATAAATATCTCCATAATTAGGGAGGTAGTTATAACATCCAACATATTTCACTCTTCTGTTGGCAAACAACAAAGTGCATTATATATGTGGAAGCTCCAAGAGAATTTGGTTGAATTAATTTCACAAAATTAATGGATCGTTTTTTTAATTATGCCGCACTGTCACATATACGTTCTGCGCTAATTACAGCTAATTGTAACTTTATAAACTTGTCTATTATCTTCACACAATATACCATATTTATATAATCTGAACATGGAAGTAAAAATAAGTATAAATCGTTTATCACAAAAGCTTTCAAAATACAATGTATCTACATACTTGATAACATATACATTTATAATATATATAAAATAAGATACTTTATACATTACCCATATACCGCATTGTAGTGTTTGAATGAAGTATTGTAAAACTATTGGTTCTACCACGTACATTCATTGTTTCACTTCTTAGGTGCCTTTAAAGGGGTAGTACAGTTTTAGTAAGGCTGAGCTTTAGTAACCAAAACCTGCACAATAGCATTACAAACTTATAGTTATAACTCCACCATGCTCAAAAGGTATAGAAAATACAAACGACTAAGTAAAAAGCCTGTTATCATTCAAAAAGAGCCATTAAAACACAAGAGTGCGCTCTCTAAAAAAGCATTGGTTTCAACCATTTCTCATACCAAATTATGCAGGTAATGTTTAAATGATTAAATAGAGTGATCATCAACAGCTATTTAAAAACCTCTTTTGAACATTTTTCAAAAAGTTTAAGCATTTTTGTTAATGTTTAAAAAAATCATCGAATAAATCTGGGCCCAGATTTATTCCGATTTGATATGTTTATTGATATTTCAGCCGTTTCCGAACCGATTTTGATCAAATAAAGTTTATTCTCCCATCAAAATGTTACGCTCTTGCGAATTGTACACTTACAGCATTTATTTCGTGCAGCGCCCTCTATACCAAAACTGAACTACCCCTTATCAATCCATAGCTTATAAATGTCTTATTTTACAAGTCACGGCAAACATATTAATTGCATATATTTTGTTAAAGTTCATATCCTTCCGATCTAAGAGTAGCATGGTAATAAAACGGATGTATGTCTTCAAGTCAACAAGGTTCCAGAACATAAGTTTGCAGAAAAAAAAATGATGTAGGTAGTGTTCCAAGCAGTAAGTAACATGTTCAACATGAACACGCAATATAAAATGTTAACTGCATTTCATTGTGTACAACATCAGTTTCTAGTCATACATTCAATAAGTATGTTACGGTGTCCAAAAAATTTAAAGGTGGACAAAGCATAACTTCAAGTCATCATGAATTTCAGTCATTGTATGATACTTTGTAATTAATGTAGAATGATAAGGATGAATTTACGGCACAACAAAATAAGAATGATCCCAAGTGATTTCTGTAGGACTGTAGGAGATATTTGACTTTTGCACCAATTTGAAATCACAGATTTATATCAACAGAAAACTAAAAACAAAATGTGTTAATGCAGCATATTCGTAAAATAATTGATCAACATGTATTTACTTTTATAAGCATGCAAGTCATGCACTAGTCATGCAATTCATTATCCAAAACAAGTCCATGTATATACACAATATACACATTTATTTTTTGGCTAATACGAACTGAAAGACATTTTTATATTGGCATATCATATAGTTTTGCATCATAATACAGTGGCAAGTCGGAGCGTTGTATGTACATGTCATAATACTGCTGAATGATGCAGCTGATTCATTTTCTTTGTCAATCCGTGGCAAGAATAAAAATACATTAGTATCAGTCCTAGCAAATAATAATTTGAACCATTGTAATAGTTTACATTATTCCAGTAACCAGGAAACAAATATTTACAAATTAACATAATATATGGTAATAAAACACGTTTATCAAGATTAGTGTTTAAGCTTTAAAATGCATATTTATAGAATAATTCATGATTGTTATTATGAGAAGGCTGCCACCAGCTCCAGCCTTCTCAAGTGAATCACATAAGACAATCAGCTTACCATCATTGTTGATCTTAATACTACTACTACTAATAATAATATAGAGCACTTATAATGCGCCATGACTCTAGTACACTATTCTCAGGCGCAATAGGAAATGAAAAGAAAGGAAAGGAGAGAGGAAGAGAAATCTAGTCCCTAATCAAATGCTTATTTAAACAAAATTGTCTTTATACCTATTCTAAAAGATTTTTCGTACATATACACTAAACAAATCTAATATATTGAGGAGAACGACCATTCAGAGCTTTCCATGTCATAATAATTATTTTGTACATTATTCTCTCTTTCACATGTAACCAATGCAGCTCCTTCAAAATAGGTGTAATGTGAGAAAACCTAGGAATACCAGTAAGAACTCGTGCTGCAGAATTCTGTGCCTTTTGTAACTTAGCAAATTGTGTAACTGGTGCATTATATAACAATGAATGACCATATAATCTAAACGTGTTATAACATAAGAATGAATAACAGAGGTAGCTACTTCTTTTGAAAGTGATTTACGAATACTACGAATCACTGAACGACACGTTGCATTAAACATTAATGTGAGATGACATTGACATAGTGGGATCAAAATGTATACCTATATTTCGAACATTTGACACTGATTGGACTTCAACGTAAATAATTTGTATTGAATTATATTGAATCTTACTACGTACGATGCCTTTGAGATGCAACAACTATAAATTCACTTTTATCATCATTTAACTTGAGTCTATTTATCATCATCCATTTTCTCATATCTGCTATGCAGGATTCAAGTTTTCTCTTGGCCATTACTTCACTATCAGGTTCAGAAAATTAAAGGATGTGTAAAGCTGTATATCATCGGCATATAAATGGATGTGCATTGTCAAGACAAGCTATTTCTGCAAGGGGTGTATTATAGATAGAAAAAACAACTAGATCGTTTTAGAGTGCACTGCCCTCCTGTCGCGAGCCTAAGATTTCTTTCAATGCACGGCAGCACCTCGAACTTCTCTCATCTGCGTAGCTTTGCCACCTGCTCCAGCCCTCTCAAGTGCATCACATAAGTCAGCCAGTTTACCACCAGTGTTGGTCTTCCAATCCGCAAGGACTTGTCGTGTGGCTCTTTTGTAGTCATTACAGAAACGAGCTAATATTTCTCCGGCCTGGTTGTAATCCATAGCGGAAAGACGATAGCAAAACTCGTGATAGTTATCGTGAGGGAAACTCCTAGACAGCTCATAAAGCTTATCCTCGGTTACAACCTGTGCTGGCCTGTTGAGAGATAAGCATATTTTAAACATTATTGCAAGATTATAATTATACTTTAAATTACTACAATAGTTCATAAATTATACGATACCTTCTTTATAAATAAATGGAGGTAAACACACTTATTACAACGAACTAGGAACTGGACTGGAAAATTCGTATACGATTAGTCGAAAAATGCTGTATTTGGATGTTAGACATGATGTCTGTAGATGCGATAATTCCCTTTCGGAACTTGTAAGTCAAATGTATATGAACACAGACTTAGATTAGATACATATGCATTTCTCGTTCTCTGTATTGTGGTTGTGGTTCCTTAGAAAGTATTCAATATTGTATGGTCAATTAGTTTTTCTTCATTTGTTAAGTTTCATATGACTATGATTTCACATGTACAGATAGTTGAAAATAGAGACGGTACCTTTATAAGTAACACTTTATCATGTTTATGTTTAATACATGTTGCTGTAAAACATGTTATGATTTATCAAGTACACGTATATTGATTGCACTTTGCCGTGTAAAAATAATTATAATCAAAGTATAATGCGATCGTTTATTTGGAGTGATTGTAAATTATACAGATTGTATACACCTACATCGATTATGGCTGAGTTTAAATCTACTGTAA
This sequence comes from Echinarachnius parma, assembly GCA_037951105.1. NCBI lineage: Eukaryota > Metazoa > Echinodermata > Echinoidea > Clypeasteroida > Echinarachniidae > Echinarachnius > Echinarachnius parma. Next base: position 79,872 of record JBAMJV010006797.1, on the reverse strand, counting down.
AAACTCTTTATACCCGAGATCATGAGTCACGTGAGGAGGTGTGTCTGGGGCAGCCCCGGCGCCCAAGGGAGGATCCTGCGAAGCCAAACTTAGAGAGTCGATTGCGACGATCTCATCTGTTGATGTTGATGTTAAAACATCTGCATCCGTGTGGGGTGCTGTGAGAAGTTATTTCAACGGTTCAATCAAAAGTAACGCAACACAACTATGATCGATTATATTTTATTCTGTGTTGGATTTGTATTTGTCATGTTGGGTATAATTATTGTAAAGTATGATTACGTGCTATATAACCTGGCTATAATACGTTATAACAAATGAATCAATACTTCATTAACCTTTACAATATTAAGTTGTTCAGTATGAAAGAGCACAATGTTTCCTCTAATAACCAAACTTTCATTATAGTAAAAAAATATATAATATTTTTTGTGCGTTTCAAATTGTAATTCGCACCCTTATGTAATTTACTTCTTTCTGGTTAGTTGATACAAAGTTAGAATTTGATACTTCAGTTGTATGGTTTGACAGACATAATTATACAACGTTTCAAATTCAGTTGTACATTAGAAAATCGCTGAGGGTGCAATTCTGCACCCCAAAGAATAAGGCTCTTTCCCAAAGTGGAGAATGCAAACTTGCACCCTATGGACTGCACAGATGTGTACCCGTAGGGAGCGAATTTAAACTGCATGTGATGGAAGTAAGTTTGTGTTTGGTTTCAGTCACAACTATATCTACCTACTTGTAAATCCGGTATGGAAGTCAATTTTCCTTTTCATGTCCTGCTCCAGTCGCAACTCTACGATCGTGTCGGCAGCACGATGCGTCAAGTCCAGTGGGAAAGTCTCGCACCTCCGAACCGGAACACACAGTTCTTTGTAAGGTATCTGGATCTGTTGGGTGGACGGAGAGTTATAACGGTTAAACAGGCAGGTAGTACGTGGGTTGCGTCCCCATGCCCCACCACCACCCCCCCCCCCCCCCCCCCCCGCCTCGTACCCGACTGAGCCAACGGGATTAATATAAATATAAGATGGACAGGACAATTAGGGTGAATACGAATTTGTTATTGATATTAATTACAAAACCAATTTGAACACTACCTCTGGTGGCTGTTGTGTACTCCTTCCACCCAGCGTGCATTTGAGAATTAGATCCGTGGTCACTGTCCCGCTCACGTGCAATATGTCGTCCGGGAACACCTGCCTATGATGAAACTCGACTTCTAGTTGCTTGATGTCCTGCGAAAATTAGAGTTTTTGGAATGAGCTTAAAATGTTAATTTGTTTTCATATATAATTTCGTTTATGATTATTTGTTCACGTACAGTACCTGTCTTTCATTAATTCGTTGACATTTAACCTCTTCTTGGTGTATGATCTTTACCAAACATGTTTTACTGATATGGTTGTAGAAACGAAATTGCAATACTAATGAACTCGCTGTATACGCTTATTCAATTATAAATTCACAACAAAGTAATAGAAAAATAATTCACCTGTAATACAACTTTGAAAAAACCTACACATGTTCTGTAACAAAAAACAATTATTTGATTAATATGTTAATATGTACAATGTAGTTCTTCTGTATGTTTTGTCAATACTAACATGATTAATAATAATAATAATAATAATAATAATAATAATGATAATAATAATAATAATAATAATAATAATAATAATAACAATAATAATAATAATAATAATAATAATAATTATTATAATAATTATAATAATAATAATAATATTGATAATGATAATAATATTCATAATATTGGTAAAGATATTATAAGAATAATAACAACAATAGTATAATGTTGATTGTAACAATAATACACTTTAAAACAAGACTTTATTGACAAATTAAAAAAAAAATGTTGTTCCGTATACCCTCAGTGGTTGATCTCCACAAAAAAATTAAATGAATCACTTCTTATAAAGTCTGCATTTGTTTTTTCAAAACAACCTGTTTTTGTGTTTACATATGGTAATGAACGCATCTGCTTAGATGTAGAATCGTCATTGAAGCCAAACTATGATGGTGAACTCGTTTGGACGTACGGGCATGACCTTTGTACTCTTTGTACCTAGGGTTTGTACCCTTTTGAACTGATGTACCCTATCGATCGTGTATACGCCAAAGCTCGGACACGCATGACAAGTAAAGTAATCTCGTTTGTTAGGTCAATTGATTAACTAAGAATTGCGAAATAAATGAGGCAAATTACTTTCTCTTGCGTCTATGAGGGCACCTGCGGAGTTAACAATTGTGTCGCAATTTGCTAAAGATTGTATCAAAGTATACCACCACATTTCGGGTACTTTTATTGTTGATATTGCGGATATTATTTGTAATATTCTTGTCTATTTTTGTACCAAGCAAATAGGAAGAAAATAATGAATTAATATATTTATATCTCATGTAGGGTTTTACTTATTAGATTGGCCTATATCGTGATTTTCACAAGAAACGTATAGTATGGCATCCATGACGTATTGGATTTTTAGGATTGTTCCATTACTCGTTGATAATTGATGTTTTTTAAAAATCAAATATGGAAAAAGGTTTAAAATGATTGATTTGAGTGGAATGGTTTTCTAAAATCATGATATGAATTATCAAATTAGTGCATTTCGCCAATAAAAGTCTTCTTTTAACAAAATACCCACAATTATAATGAGGATGATGGTAATGATGATAATAATACACCATGTATTAATGATTATAAGGATAACATAAAGAGATAATATCAATCACCTTCAAGTTCCCCTCTAGTTTGTCGAACAGGTGCAGGTGAAGGATCGGTATGCGAGTGCGCGGCATTTGGATGGGAAGAAAAGGAACGAAGCAAAGCCGCTTCGCTTTGACGAACCTTCTCTTCACCGCTTTCCAGAACCGGGAGAAATGAGTAATTCGCAGCTCGACCCTGTCCTTGCTGAAACGGCATTCTATCACAGTGTCAGGATCTTCAGATGATCCAACCCGAGACCATGTGGAGGCTACATAGAATGACAAAAATACATTATCATTACGGCTGGAGATTCGCAAAATCCTGACTGTAAGTCGTAAAGGTTCACCTGTAAAGTGTCAGATATTGCCAAAAATCACATTTGAGAGTTCTATCCTATACAAAAATCATTGTAAGATATGTCCGAATGATGTAAAGAGAACACTGCTTGCCTGGTTAAAAAAGCGAAAGTTTGTGTCAGCTTTTTACAACGAATTGCTGAATAACGTGTCTGAGGTTTATGACCGTCCATTAGACGCTCTTGAGCTGAAGGATTACCAATGATTTATATCATCATACTAAAGGGGCATTACACAAATCTAACCATACTTTATTCTTCTCTTACCATAAGCCAAACAATGCGGTAGAAGAGAAATGTGGAAGCTCCAAGTTATTTTCGTGCAGTTTTCTGGTTTCACTTTAATGTATAAACATTACAAACATACTAATAATAACTTCATGTTTTTATATCTACGTCAAACTGAAGCAGATATAAATTCATAAGCAGGTTGGTTACATAACAATAGTGTTGTGCGGAGATGAACCTCTCAATCCCGCTTACTGCACTATCCAACACAACAATTGTTTTGCTCCCTCTATTTACACCAGCAAATGAAACAAATCAAAACAACTTTCGTTTATGTGATCCACAATTCATAAAAATCAAATAAAAATGACCAACTCTGTTGTTTTGAAGACCGCAAAATGTAGAAACAAATTTTATTTCCAAATCCGTTTTCCGTAGCAAGGCTTCCAAAACACAGTGATCCACTGTTGAACTAGTCTATGTTCTATACTCTGTATTATACACCTTTCCCCCATATATCGCGTAACCCGGTGCATCTGTACGCACATGTCGGTTCACCGGGCGTACAGATGCACCGGGTTACGCGATATATGGGGGAAAGGTGTATGCAGAGTATAGAACCTACACTACTGTTGAACGGGAATTGGATTTCGGTTAGTGTAACTATTGTATTCATGATATAATTACAAATGTTGAACCAAATTACTTCTTACAGAAATCCTCACTCGTGAACACCACACTCTCTACGCTCTTCGGGTCTGTGAAGATGGCACAGTGGGGCATGGACACTGTGATTGGCTTTTTGAACACAAGACCGGATGGGGTGCAGTGGATACCAAAGTTGACCATCATCTCATCATCTCGCAGGACCAGGTCATCAGGAAGTTTCGTCAGGACCTGGATGGTGATCTCTTGTCTTGGCCCTTCTTCTAGCGCTCCCGGGGGAATGGAGAGAGTGACATCGTAGAATGGAACACGCAGTTTACCGCCGTGGTGGTCGAACGTCCCGCTGACCGTGTCCAGTGAGGGCTCGATTGGGGTAACTGTTCATAAGAGAGGTATGAGATCTGATTTATGCGAAAATTGTACGTTTATAATGATGGACACTGATGAGGTTCAATATTATATATTAAATCTTTTCTTCCGTTTGTTGTCTATATAAATCCTAGGGGCATGTCCATGCCCCTCTTTCTCAAAAAGTAAAAAGATATTATTTTTGCGGGGGTGGGCCGTGTGTGTGTGTGTGGGGGGGGGGGGGGGGGGGGGGGTGTACGAGTACGACAAAACATTACAGTCTCCAATACATGATGCAAACACTATTGTACACTACCTAATTAATGTTTTTAGATTGAAACACGGTTGTTGGTGGATATTGGTTTGCCACCGCCCACCCCCCCCCCCCCCCTCCTCAATTCTCCACAAACGATCTATTCAGAAACGCGAACTCCATAGTAACGTGAAACGGTCAGATTTCTTAATTCTACAAAGAAAACAATGTTTTATTTTCCAGATATTACTTCCAGTTGCAACGTGATGAAGCCAATGTGATGTCTTTTATTGGTTCACTTGAGCAAAAACAGAATGAATGATTTCAGAATGCGATATTTCTTTTGCAATTTGTATTTTCACTTTAATATACATTTATATTGAAGTAAGAACGAAATAAAACAATAAGCAGAAGAATGCACATCAATCATATCAGCATTAATTTTAAATTTTTTACAGAATGTATAATTTTACAATATTGTGTGAAAGAACGTTGTGTTATTATAAATTTGTGCTAGAAGATAATGTTTGAGATAATGTTTATTCTGTAACAAAAAAGGGCTTTATTATTCAACTCACGTGAGATTCTGGTTAGCAGGTAGACACCGTCCTTGAACTCTGTGCGCGTCAACTGTGGACAGAATCTTTCTCTTAAGGTAGTCAGGTCGTCCTCCGTCATATTGCCTCCTCGTGGCTCCAATGTAAGGGTATTCAGCGACAGGAGTTGAGGGGGCTCGATCTGAGACTTCGATTCGCGCACTTGGAATGCTTCGGTCTCGATGTGTAGTTCACGTAAATCATCACACGAATGTGATATGATTTCCAGACACTCTTCAAGACACTCTTCCATGGATCCTATTGTTTCTGTTATTGACACCTTCTGAACTGAAGAAGTTAGCGCCGATGATTTGCGATAGTATTTGTTGCCACGTACTTCAACCCAACCACCAGATATCCCTATTTCCTTTATTCCGGGGCACACACATCGCACAGTCGTCATAAGATCCTCAAGGTTATCGAACTTAAACTGCGCGTGGAGCTCTAGGATGGTTATGTTACAGTCCATGTTCTTGTACCAAGAACTCATCTCCAGTGCTCGGTGAAAACCCAGAAAGATACTCCGCGATGTTATTTGTAATGTGGAAAGTTTCGGGCACACACTGCAGATAACTGCAAGTAAATTTGCGAGGTTACGAATCGTGTGTCTTGTTTCTAGTCTGAGAGCTTCAAGTGTATTTATCCCATCACCAGTCATGAGGATTTTGCTCAAACAACTTTGCGATATGTCCTCCTTATCAGTTTTAATTTTAAGTTCTCGAATACCGGGATTGACTTCCTGCGCTTCCATAAGAATATCTAGAATACACGCTTCATCATCGAGCACCGTCACCTCGGGAGTATCGGAAGATGAATGTGTAAACTGTAAGGATATTTTAATTTAAAAATACATGTATGATAATTATAGTAAGTTGTAGAAAATGACTACGCATACGTATATCATCATCTAATATAGTCCACACGTAATTTATCAATTAAAAAAGAACAAAGATATAAGTCTCATTCAATTGACAATTTATTAAAGGGATAATTAATTGTTGGTATAGGGGGCGTTTCAAGAAATAATTAGTTTGTGAGGTAATACAAAACTGAGTGTCAAATTTAAATGACAGAATCAACTTATTTGATCAAAATTGGTTCAGAAACGAAATATTCATAAACGTAACCATTTGCGGTGGGGCCCCACAATAATTCGATAATTTTGAACCAGCCGTTAACATGTTTTTTTTAATGCTTCCTCTTTTTAAATATTTTCAAAAGAGGGTTATAGATGATGTTTTATCATCAACATTATTGTTATCATTATAATTTGAATTTGTATCATCATACTAAAGACAAACGCTGCCGTTTTGTACCCGCACGTGCACACTCATATTTTATTTATATTCACAACAAAACTTTGTCTTGAATATTGTTTGTACAGCGTGGTTTCGGCACCATTTAGTTTCCCCTCCTCCTTTCCATGCTACAATCCATTCAAGCTCCCTGCTTTTGTTAGTTTGTATACAGCATTTATTTACTTTGCAAACAAATATGAATTAGTTATTATCACATTTATACATCATAACTGTATAGCTACTCTAATTTCATTGTTTCTTATTTAGATGTTTCAAAACAAAAATTGGTTCCTTGTTTATTTCATTCTGGTTTTATCAACAAATGTAGAAAAAAAATCTGCCCAAAAAATCGTCATAGTAAATACATAAATTGTTATGAACATAATCATTATGTTTAATATTGTATATCTATAATAATGATAATTACCCGGAAAAGCTCCCGTTGATGTGCGTGATGTTCTTTGGGGTACGTCTTTCCGAGTCCAATGTGAGGTCCAGCAGTATCAGACATCTGCCATCGTAAAAAAACGCGAGGAGTACATTTGTATTATCTTATTACAACGTTTGAGATTATGTTTGTATTTGTGTGCATGCTTCTCTCACATAGGTTACATGAAGGGGAAAATACCTAAATCATTGTTTTTCTTAATAGCACATAATTAAAGACCATAATTATAATTCTGTAAACAATTACTTGCATTGTGATCCACCCTTGGCTTTATTGTAGTGTTGAATAGTGCTTACATGTTTCTGTATTTCTGCCACGAGCTTCTCCTGAAGGGAAGACAATCTCTGCATCTCCTCCCAGTACTTGTCTTCCTCCTCCTCACGCGCCCTCCCTGTAGTACCCTCTGCATGGCCCTCGTCCGTGGATGATCCCGTCATTTGTCTGTAGTACATCAAGTTGGAGTGATGTTCGATCCTTTTTTTGTTTGCCTGATTTTCTGCAAGCATTAAGTGCTCCTTAATTTTCTGCCACAAGATCAGGATTCTATCGAGGAATACTTCGCTGTTATCAAAGGCCGTGTACTCAGTGGTTGCTCCAGATGATGTAGGGGCATCCTCTTCAAGGGTGCTGAGAGTGACATTGAGTCGCTCAAGCGCGACTGCTACAGATGACATGCAGGCAATGGTTGATGTGTAGTGAGCGTTGGAGATGAGATCCTCTGTGTTCACCTCTTCTACCACTTCCGTTGCCATGCTGTCATATCCGAACACGCGTCGACCCGACGAACTCAAATCCTCACTAATGGTTTGATGCAAATTAAAATTTGCGATTATATGTTCAAGTAAGTGTAGCTCCCACTCGTGGATCTGTATCATGGTGTGTCGCCTTTTTGATGCACTCGGAATCTGGGAACTGTCTGCCACCCTTGCTGCTTGGATTACGTGGTTCGTTATTGTTCCTACATCTTTCAGGCCTAATGTTATCATTTTCATGAGAATTGGTGTCAATGTATAATTAGTCTCTAACCAATGATGAGAAAGTCTTTGCCTATCTTTGTAGTCTTTCGCCTCTCTGAAACAATAGAATTCATCCCTTAAACCGGTATAAGCTCTGTATACATTGTTCTTTACTTTCCTTGTATTATCGATTGCCTTCTTCAGTGTATTCTCATACTTTCCACGCCCAAGACCACCCACCCTGTCGTCACTTGGTAGGATCTCTGCCATGACGTCACGTGGATCTCTCTGCATCAGGTTCTCCCGTTCTGTAGCTAACATCTCCATGGTTCGCTTGTGCTCGGCTTTGCATGCTTTTAGCACTCTTTCCAATTCGTTGTACTTCTTTTCGAGTGCCAACAGGATGACGTCCTGTGACACGATTATAAATGAGGAAATATTATACTTAATGCGTGTATTCGTTATTTCTAACGAATAAGGAAGAGAATTATTACAATACAAACCAAGTTGTGTATTAAAATTATGCAGTACATCAAGCATGGTGGATTTGCGGGTCGAACCCAGACCGGGTCATACCAAAGACTTAAAAATGGTACTTTCTGCCTTTTAGCCAGGCGCTCGGCATTTATAGAATGGAGAAGGGAAATTTAATCACACGAGTTACCAGAGGACAGCCCCTTCTTATGTGGCGCAGGGCTAATGAATCGGAGATAGGCGCCTCATTATGTGCCAATATTGGCACGAGTAGGACTTTAAACGAACTGTTAATATCATAATGCTATTAAATTTTTAAATACTAAACTGGTAAGGATTTCTTTCAGTTGCAATAAGATATAACGTGTGGTATGCAATAAAAAAAATCGATGTTTATGACAGGTTTCATTTTAACCTAATTTTTACATATATAATATTGTGTTTGATTTAATACCCATTCAAGACTAAACGGATGCACCCCTGCACTACCAATTTCACACCAAGCCTGCCCATCAATGCCTGAAGTATGTGTTTACAAATGACCAACTTACCATCTTTGTAACATAGGTCTTGGTTTTAGAGGAACTCGGCATGCTTAGTGTGGTATCAACTTTTTCCGACTTTCCGAACGTCTTCTGCTCGAGGACACCATCGCCGACATGGCTCTCCACCTTGCCCGGTAGTTTGGATTTAGACATGGTGAAAGGGCCTGCAGTTCTGGTCGCCTACAAAACCAAATACGGGTGTAACTAATTGCAGTATTCTTTCACTCATTAGGAAAACATCTAAATTGTTATTATTGGCCATGTTTCTGTCCTTCAAATTCAACTACGTATTCTTTGGAACTATGTGAACGTCCAACATGTCCAATACATTTCTTTCTAAACATAATAAGTAAGGGTCGAACATAACATGCGTAGTATGCGGGGGCGGGGGTGGGGCGGGAGGCTGCACCCACCCCCCCCCCCCCCCCTCCCCCCGGAGTTTTTTAAACGGTCATATTCGGACAAAAAAAACCTCAAATTTGGGCAAAATGTATTATTTTAATAGATACTACTAATAATAACGATTAATTATAGAGAGATATTCCCGTGAGGATCACAGCGCACGAATTGCATGACCCCGGTCAACGGATAGCCTACACCTGCAATCATTCCTGCACATCAAGTGCAGACATGCAAAACATGACATATTTGGGCAAAACTATGTCATTGTCATATTCGGGCATATCATGTCATATTTGGACTAAGTCCTCCATTTGTGTTAGTCCATGGTATAAAAAAAGAAAAAAAGGCTTGCTTATTTTGTTTGCTTAAAATGTATTTCTATATGTTATTGATTGGAAATGAGCAAAGAAAAATAAGTTCGCCAGGAATCGAACCTGAGACCTCCGGATGCTAGACCGGTGCTCTTCCCATTCATCAAGCTACGAAGACTTTTAAATGGGGGGCGTTCCCATGAAACCCCTTTCAATGCTCGATTGTATAAACCGGGCCATTCCGAAGGATGATTAAATCGAATTTTCTAAAGAAAGGCGCGGGATCATGCGAAGTGATGCAGCTTTTTTATTAATTAAATTCAAACATAGAGGAAACTGAGTAGAAATATATATTTTAAGTGATTGAAAACAAGCAAGTAAAATTAAGCTTCGCCGGGAATCGAACCCGAGACCTCCGGATGCTAGACCGGTCTTCGACCCATCAAGCCACGGAGAATGGGGGGCGTTCCCATGAAACCCTTCTCAATGCTCGATTAGTCAGAAGGTATATAGGATAATGATTTATCCGGTAATCATCTTACGAAAGCCTTGAAATGACTAAAAGAAAAGCGACTTCGACAGATTACTTACCTTCTCAATTAAACTTAGAATAAAACAAAATATCAGAAGACTCGTTTCTACATTCCAGTTCCTATGACGATATCTATCTTGTCGAATCAACAAAAATGGCTGCCGTCTGTATTGATTGAACGCAATAATTATGTACGGTAAATTGAAAACGTATGTTGAATATAAACGCAAATCATAATTGTAACTTGTTTACAGATTAACGGGCCAAAGTAGGGGCAAAGTTCTGGCAATTGGGCGTGGGTATGCGAAGTCCAATGTTTAAGTGGAGATACGCAACCAGCTGGCACGAACATGTCAGATAGTACATGTTGTATAAATGCGCATTGAACGAACGTATAACTATATAATTATATCCGAATAATTATATCCGTTTATAAATACATTGAGAGAAATAGAGTCTCCACGAAATATATATGAAATATTATTAGGATAAAATACCTTGTATAATGGAAAGATTTTTCCCGTGATAATCGCTCAGCGGAGAACAAATGCTCTCAAAGAAAAACACATATTTATGTTTTTGTACCGTTTCGTGATATCAAATAGATACCCAATATATTTCAAAAGATTGTGTAATTCATAAACAATACAATTTAATACCACCCCTTACGGAACCATTATGATTTCATGGTTCCGTACGCGCCAAACATTGGCGAGTGCGCAAATTCAATTCACTCGTACGTTTGGAGAATAGCTATAATCCCGGACAATTCGTTCGCTCTGGACAACGGTAGTCTTCGTTCATGCATGACATGCTGACCCATGAACTCATGCTTTAGAATGGTGATGCGTTTTCAAATTCTATATACACATTTTCTGGATACATATTTGTCTGAACTTGTTGATGGAATGGACTACAAAAGAGGTTACCTTTCATTTATAATAACATTATTTTGTGGTGGTGGTACCCTCTATAATACCTTGGCTTGGTTTTAAGAAGGATGCATGTTATACCACAGTCAGATAATCTTGAACGGATAACAGACACACACACACTTTTTTTTTTTAATGATTTTTTATTTCTCCAAATTATTAACATAACATTTACAATTGAATAACATTTTTGAAAATACAAGTTTACATCTGAAGTGTACAAATCAAGTGTAATTCACAAAAATTAAACACAATGGCGATTAAACACAATGGAGATACACACGCACACACCTACACACACACACACACACACACACACACACACACACACACACACACTAATATTCTATCCCGATCCACTTTCATGCCTAAAATATGATGATGATGAAATTTCCCCAAATGAGGCTACATAAAAGAATTTATACCTTTTGCCAAATGTCTGCATTTTCAAAAATCCCGAGGGGTGGGGCCATGCATAGGTGGGGAACTGCTGGCAGAAAATATGTAAGTTTTCCTTTGTTATTGAGGGCCTTTATGGTATAACACAACAAACCCTAATTAAGTCGCAATATTTCCATATTCTGAATAGGTTATTTCTGAAATATTTATATATATAAGATGTCATATTTCAGTAATATAGTTACCTTGTATACAAACAGGGTAAGGAATCCAGGAATGCCATTAACAAAGTCAATGATTAAATCAACCATATTTCTCAATGTTCGACTTCATTAGGGTGCAACAGGCCACTGAGGTCACATATTTCAACATCATAATGAACTTGCACACTCGTACGATGATAATGAACATGATGCATACATGTATGCGTACGTTGATATTATTACAGCTTTATTACATAAATGTATACATAATTATAACAAAGTTTACATAAAACGCGTTGAGCAAACCTGATGCACGTTCATGATGTCAATCATATATATGTTACAAAATGAATCAACACGGAAGACTGATACAATTGTAGGTAATTAATAAGGGTGACCCGAAAGGTGATGCATTATATGTGATGTATTGTGGCACGGTCGGATATTAGGCACTTGTTTTCAAATCAAGGGACCCGAGTTCAAAACTCATCTAAATGTACAATACATCCATTTGATGTGAAATTTACCCAGTGGACATATTAGATCACAACAACATATATTGCATCAGCCATTTACCATTAATTGTTGCACATGTCAACAAATTAAACTAGATCCTTTTAAGTGTTTTTATAATATGTTGAAACAAGGCTTGAACATACATAATTGTATATACACATCAAAAGTCTTAATACAATTTGCCATTTACATTTGTAACATGGAGCAAAAGAAAATAAATAAATCGACTCTTTATAGCGTGACCTTTATAGCGATTTTGACAATTGTTTTGATAGGGATCTCAGAGGATGGGAATAGGGGGGATTCTGGGGTCCCCCTACTGTTTTGTGAAATGTTATGATTAAATAAAAATGATTTTTTACATCGTCGTCATTTTCTCTATAGGGCTAAGGCAAATTTTAGGTGAAAGGGTGTGGGTGTGGGGGGGGGGGGGGCGGTGTAGGACTGGGTCCAATAATCTCCAAAGCGGAAGGGGGGGGGGGGAAGTCGATCATATTATAGAGTAAATAACTTATAATTTATACAGTCTCTTATACAGCTTCGAATCTAAGTTATATTATATCGGAATAAATGATTATATTCTTCGCACACTGTCCGATTACAGTAATCCAATAACCTTATACATCTAGGATGTTTACAAATTCAATCATAAATAAATCCATAATTAGGGAGATAGTTATAACAATGAAACATATTATTTCACTCTTCTGTTGGCAAACAACAAAGTACATTACATAAAAGGTGAAAGCTTTTATTAGTGAAAGCTCCAAGATAATTTGGTTGAATTAAATTCATAAAATTACTGGATCGTTTAATTGATGTCTCACTGTCACAGGATTGTGAATTATGAATAGTGTACGTTCTGCGCTATAGTTACATCTAATTACAATTGTATAAGCTACTATATTCACACAATATACCCTTTTAATATAATCTGAATATATAAGTAAGAATAAGTAAACAGAATGTTTCACAAAATCTTTCAAAATGCAATGTAGACAATATGAATGGCGATTATACATAATGAATAACATAATATAATGTATAACGATACTGTAGTACATGTGTATATTCATTTTCTCTTCGTAGGTGCCTTTAATACTCATCAAGCATTAGCTTTGGTCTTATTTTACAAGTCATGGCAAACTTATTAATTGTATTTGGTTACAATTCATACCCTTCCGATCTAAGAATAACACGGTAATAAAACGGATTCATGTCTTCAAGCCCACAAGGTTCCAGAACATAAGTATGCAGAAACAAATGATCATTTCGGTAAACTAAGGTAATATTATGTTATGTACTAGTAAGTAGCATGTTCAGCATCAAACACGTAATAAAATGTTACCAGCATTGTATTGTGTACAAAATTCCATTTGTAGTCATACATTCAATAAGTATTTTACGGTGTCTAAAATAGATTTAAAAAGTGGACAAAGCATAAGATCACGTTATCATGAATTTCATTGATTGTATGATACTTTATAACTCATGTAGAATAATAAGGATGATACGGCACGAACAAATAGGAGTAATCATAAGTGATTTCAAACTAGATATTTTGACTTTTGCACCATGAAATCACCCAAAAAAGAATAGAATATAACTGTACTTGCATAATTAAGATTTATATCAACAGATAACTCAAACAAACTGTGTATGATGCAGCATATTCGTAAAATGATTAATCTACTTGTATTTCTGTTTATAAGCATGCAAGTCATGCACTATTCATGCAATTCATTATCCAAAAAATGTATTTACACAATATACAAATGTATTTTATTTGGCTAATACGAACTAAAAGACACTTTTATATTCATATTGGCATTTCATATTAGCTTTGTATCATAATACAGTGGCAAGTCTGAGCGTCGTGTCATAATACTGCTGAATGATTCATTTTCTTTGTCAATCCGTGGCAAGAATAAAAATACATTAATATCAGTCTCAGCAAATCATAATGCATTTAAGTTACACATGTAATAGTTTGCATTATTCCACTAACCAGGTACAGAATATTTACAAATAAACATATGGTAATAAAACACGTTTATCAAGATAAGTGTTCAGGTTTTTCTCTTGGCCACTACTTCACTATCAGGTTCAGAAACATTAAAAGTATGTTTGTAAAGCTATATAATCATCGGCATATAATTAGACATTTATATTGTAAAGACGAGCTATTTCTGCAAGGAGAGTATTATAGATAGTACGACACAATAGTCCTAAGACTGAACCTTGGGGTACTCCGTATAGGAGCTCCTGTTCAGAGGAGAATGAGTCATTGACTCGGACTGATTGTTTCCTATGTCACAAATATGAACTTATCCAAGATAATGCTGATCCCTCCACTCCAAGCATGTCAAATCGATCTGCAAGGACCTATCTCATGGAAGACTACAATCATGGACCCTACTATTCATAGAAAGATCAATGCTACAAACAACTAGATCGTTCAGAGTGCCCCCTCCCATGTGCCTGAGGCTTATATCAATGCAGGGCAGCACCCCGACCTTCTCTCAACTGCGTAGCTTTGCTACCAGCTCCAGCCCTCTCAAGTGCATCACATAAGTCAGCCAGTTTACCACCAGTGTTGGTCTTCCAATCCGCAAGGACTTGTCGTATGGCTCTTTTGTAGTCATTGCAGAAACGAGCTAATATTTCTCCGGCCTGGTTGTAATCCATACCGGAAAGACAATAGCAAAACTCGTGATAGTTGTCGTGAGGGAAACTCCTAGACAGCTCATAAAGCTTATCCTCGGTTACAATCTGTGCTGGCCTGTTGAGAGATACGCATATTTCAAACATATTTGTAATACTATGATTATACTTTAAATTACTACGATAATTCGTAGATATTAAAAAACGGGACATACGATACCTTCTTTATAACTACATTAATCGAAAACTGCTGTATTTGGATGTTAGAAATGATGTCTGTATGCGACTTGCCGTTCAGGAACTTGTCAGGCAAATGTGTATGAACAAAAGACTTACATTAGATACATGTGCATTTCTCGTTCTCCGTATTGAGGTTCCTTAGAAAGTATTCTATATTGTATTGCCAATTGTTCTTTTGCTTTCATTTTAAGTTTCAGTCACATGTACAGATAGTTGAAAATAGAGACGATACCTTTATTAGTAACACTTTATGTTTAATACATGTTTTAATATATTATGCTGTATAACTTGTTATGATTTATCAAGTATATTGATTTCACTTGGCCGTGTAAAATTAGGAAAAATAATTATAATTGAGTATAATGTGATCATTTATTTGGAGTGATGGTAAATACATGTATACGCCTACATCGCTTATGGTGAAGTTTAAAACAACTATAATTACTCTTTATACCCGAGATCATGAGTCAAGCGAGGAGGTGTGTCTAGGGCAGCCCTGGCGCCCGACCCGGCTCCCGCCCAGGCGCCCAAGGTAGATTCATGCGAAGCCAAACTAAGAGAGTCGAATGCTGCTGCGCCGATCTCATCTGTTGATGTTGATGTTGAAACACCTGCATCCGAGTGGGGTGCTGTGGGAAGTTATTTTCAACGGTTCAATCAAAAGCAACGTAACACAACTTTGATCGATTATATTTATTCTGTGTTAGATTTATATTTGTCATGTTGGGTATATTGTGAAATGTTATTACGTGCTATATAACCGGGCTATAATAACAAATGAATCACTACTTCATTAACTTTTACAATATTAAGTTGTTGAGTATGAAAGAGCATAATAATTCCTTTAATAACCAAACTTTCATTATAATAAACAAAAGAGATATTTTGCGTCCGTTTCAAATTCTTATTAGCACCCTTATGTTATTTACTTCTTTCTGGTAAGTTGATACAAAGTTTGAATACGATACTTCATTTGTATGGTTTAACAGACATTCCTATACATGCAAATATACAACGTTTCAAATTCACTTGTACATTAGCAAATCGTCGAGGGTGCAATACGGCTCTACCCCAAAGCTCAAAGTGGGGAATGCAAACTTGCACCCCTATGGACTGAAGATGTGTACCCTATAATTTAAATTGCATGTGATGGAAGTAAGTTTGTGTTTGGTTTCAGTCACAACTTTAATTATCTACCTACTTGTATATCCGGTATGGAAGTCAATTTTCCTTTTCATGTCCTGCTCCAGTCGCAACTCTACGATTGTGTCGTCGTCACGATGCGTCAAGTCCAGTGGGAAAGTCTCGGTCCTCCGAGCCGGGACACACAGTTCCTTGTAAGGTATCTGGATCTGTTGGGTGGACGGGGAGTTATAACGGTTAACAGGTAGGAATTATGTGCTGCTAATAAGCATCTAGACGATTACAATCCATTGTAAAGTTGCAATTTAGAACATGTACGAGTATTACTAAATGTACAAATTTGATTGGTTCAAATCACTGAAATTTGCATATCTTTGGACGTGCTATCATTTTAAACTCTCCAATCGATCGAAACTCTTTGTGCAACACCCACGCCGGTCTGTTCTAAGTATACAACTAATAGTCCCGGGAGCCAGGATTAGCAAAAAAAAATGTCGTGCAACACCCACCACAGATTTGGTTTGTCACTTTGGGTGTTTCAGGGGTGTCTCAGTAACATTTCTAGTACTGATGTACAGTTGATTTTTGGTAGCAACACTATTATTTTTATTATTTAATTATGCAAATTTATGCAGAAATTTTCCCTTTTTGTCTGTAAATAACTAAATATGGCTCAGAATATGTTGATTGTGTGCGTATATATTTTCTATGACTTAATTAACAGGTTTTTAATATCAGAAATTGCGACAGCCAAATTTTCCTTATGTATTTCTTTGTTTTTATTTTATTTATTTTTTTACTTTTGATTTTTATTGTTTATTTCAGTGGAATAAATCATTAACCATTCTCCAACAATTTGTATTCCAAAATTTTATAATTGCAGTGGTTAGAATGAAAATTTATAAAGGTTTTGTGTATTCTAGTAAAAAAAAGCCATTTCCATAGGATTTGTACACAAAGCACAAAATTTAGCAATTTTCGGGCCGACATTCACTTACAAAAGGTCATGTGGCTTCGGAACGGTAGCCTACATCTGTTTGTCGCAAGTTTCATATCAAAAGTTGCGCAAGACATAAATACAAAAACTCATGTAGTTGTGCAGAAAATACCTGCGCGCGTTGCGGAATTATCACGCAAAATGTCAAAGGGGTTCGGGTAGATTTCACCCCACTGGTGAGCATGTAATGCTGAGTACTGTTCACCAGTGGGGTGGAATCCACCCCACCCCTTGACGTTTTGCATGATAATTCTGGAACGCGCGCAGATTTCGCCACGCAACTGCACAGGTTGTTTTTATTGAAGCCTTGCGCAACTTTTGAGACCAAATTCGTGACAGCCGCGTATACCATTTAAAAGCCACATGACCTTTTGTAAGTGAATGTTGGGCCGAAAATTGCTACATTTTGTGATTTATGTACAAATCCTATGGAAATGGCCCTTTTTCCTAGAATACACAAAATCTATATTATTTTTCATACTAACCACTGCAATTATCACATTTTGGGTTAAAAATTGTTTGATAATGGCCAATGATTTATTCCATTAAAAAAAAATTAAAAAAAATCGAAAGAACAAAGAAATACATAAGAAATTCTAAAAACAAAGAAATACATAAGGAAAAGTTGGCTGTCGCAATTTGTTATGTTGCAAACCTGTTAATTGAGGCAAACATAATATCAATCTACAAAATCAGCATACTCTGTCTCATGTTTAGTGATTTACAGACAAAAAGAGAAATTTTCTACATAAATTTGCATAATTAATTGATAAAAATAATAGTGTTGCTACCAGAAATCAACTGTACATCAGGGCTATAATTGTTCCTGAGACACTTTCAAAACACCCCAAAGTGACAAAACAAATCTGTGGTGGGTGTTGCACGAACTCCTTAACTAAGCCTCTTCTGAGAATTTGCTCCCGGACCATAAGACAGGATAAACCAGTTATGAACCAACGTAATTCATTATATAAGACAAGATAGACAAGAAGTGTGAACAAGAATGTTGTATCAATACCATCCACAATACCAACACAAACATCAACCAGTCAGTGGCGGATCTACGGGGGGGGGGGGGGGGGGGGGGGGGGGGGGGGGTGGGGGGTGGTTAAGTGCTCGGCCCCTGCCTAGGGGGGCCTCACCCTCCCTTGAGCTGCCAAGTGAAATTATGTCAGTGAAAAAAGTGAAAAAAACATCACTTACGGGGTGTTACAAATAGCAACAGAAAATCGACGCTTTGCGGCTCGTGGGACGAAAGTGAAAAAAGAAGGTGCAAAAAATCACTCGTACGGAGGGTTCAAAATAGCAAAAAACATTCTCCGCTATCGTCATTGGGTCACCCCCCCCCCCCCCCCCCTTAGCAAAAAGCTAGATCCGCCCCTGACAGTCCTTTACAGGACTACCAACAGTCCTTTCTAAGACTACCAACAGTCCTTTCTAGGACTACCAACAGTCCTTTTTAGGACTATCTAGAAAGAATACCAACAGTCCTTTTCATGACTATCCCAATATCCTTTTCAGGACTATCCCACTAGTCCTTCCTAGGACTACCAACAGTCCTTTTTCAGGACTATCCAAATATCCTTTTCAGGTTTATCCCACTAGTCCTTTCTAGGACTACCAACAGTCCTTTTTAGGACTATCCTAGAAAGAATACCAACAGTCCTCCAATATCCTTTTCAGTAGGCCTACTATCCCACTAGTCCTTCCTAGGACTACCAACAGTCCTTTTTAGGACCTCTCCTAGAAAGAATACCAACAGTCCTTTTCAGGAATACACCAACAGTCTTTCTAGGGTACAGCAGTCATTTCAAGGACAACCACAGTCCTTTTAAGGACTATCTTAGAAAGAATAACAATCAGTCCTTTTCAGGACTCACCAATCCTTCCCTCTTATGTGGTGCAACCGCAAAGTACGCGTATTAAGTATTGTGTACATGTATTAACATATTAATCACAGAACCTATTTGAACACTACCTCTGGTGGCTGTGTGTACTTCTTCCACCCAGCGTGCATTTGAGAGTTAGATCCGTGTCACTGTCCGCTTACATGCAATATGTAGTCCGGGTAGACCTGCTTATGATGTAACTTGTCTTCTCGTTGCTCGATGTCCTGCGTGCACATACATGGACATTAGAGTGTTGGGAATGAGCCTAAAATGTTAATTTCTAATCTAATTTCGATTTGATTTTTGTTCTTTCTAAATTCAAGTAAATAAGTATGTTTATCACGTACAGTATGTATCACGTGGAATTATTGACATTTAACCTCTTCTTGATGTACGATCTTTACAAAACATGTTTTACTGATATGGTGAAGAAACGAAATTGCAATAATAATAAACTCGCTTTTACGCTTATTTAAGTTTAAATTCACAAAAAATACTATAATAAAGTAATGGAAAAAATCACCTGTAATACGACTTTCAAAAACTCTACACGTAAAAAAAAAATTTAATATGGTTAATATGTTAGCTTCAATATTTGGAATCTATTTATATTATACAAAATAACAAGTTGTACAATATTGAGTTTACCTGTTCAGTTTGTGCGTTTGCACAATGTCTACCATGTTACTTTTTCATATACGAATCATAATCAAATAAAATTGATCACGATTATTAATTAGCAACATTTAAATCGCGCAAACCATGATGGAAAAGATTTGAGTGTGCTTATCCGTATATAACTGCATACAAATAAGGTTCAACTGTATGGTTCATCAACTAACGTGGTTAAAGATAATAATGATAATCATAATAATAAATTATAATAATCATAATAATAAATTATAATATAACAATGTCTATGTTGCTTCCCTACATATCATCACCTACTGGGTCCTCATCCTTTTCACTCTCTCCTTTGAACCCGCCTATCCTATTCATCCGATCCTGCAACACACTTCACTTCACTTTCTTTGTCCTAATCCTCTCGCTCCCATCCCCTACACTCATAATCCCCTCTATTGTTCCTCCCACCCCAGTGCACTCCCACACCTCATCAACTGTCTTTTGTTCACATGTCTCTTTCCATTTCTTGATTTATTTCTTTGATCCTCCCTACCTCTATTCTTCTCTAAGCCTTACACTCTCATCACTTTTTCTTTGACTGCAGCCACTTAAGGACCCTCCCATGCCTGTTTGACCTGATTTGTCAAGCAGTCCTGACACCCACCCACTCACAGTTGCTTTCATTGTTTTGTGTCTCCGCCTCCTTTCCTCTTTCCAGCCCCCCCCCCCCCCCCTTCCATACATGTGTTTATGTTGGTATATATTCTGTGTTTTTTCTGTAGTAACTGTCATTTGTGCCCTGACGAAGATTCTGCTAGGATCGAAAGCTAGGCTGTATACGACTCTCATTTTACCACATTGGCGATTTGTTAGTAGACAAGCAGTTTTCAGCAGTATTTTCCATATTCATAATATAACAATAATAATAACGATAATATAAGAATAATAATAACAATAGTAATAATGATGATTGTACTAATAATAACACTTTCACTAAATACTCATAATTAAAAAGAGGATGATCGTAATGATGATGTAGTTAGAACAATAATGATTATGACAATAACATAAAGAGATAATATCAATCACCTGCAAGTTCCCCTCTAGGTTGTCGAACAGGTGCAGGCGAAGGATCGGTATGCGATTGCGCGGCATTTGGATGGGAAGAAAGGGGACGAAGCAAAGCCGCTTAGCTGCGACGAACATACTCTTCACCATGTTCACCGCGTTCCAGAACCGGGAGAAGTGAGTAATTCGCAGTTCGACCCTGTACTTACTGAAACGGCATTCCACCACAGTGTCAGGATCTTCAGATGATCGAATCCGAGACCACGTGGAAGCTACATAGAGTGACAAAATACAGTAACATATATGCATCTGGAGATGTGAAAAACCCTGACTGTTAGTCTTAATTTATAAAAAAAATTATAAACATAATTCTATATGACATCAAGTTTTTATATCCACGTCAGACTGAAGCAGATTTAAAAGCAGGTTGGTGACACACATAGCTACAATGCTACATTACAATTTAGTGTTATGCGGAGATAAACCTCTCCTGCTTGCTGCACTATCAAACACAATATTTTTGCTGGCCAATTCTTATTTTGAAGACAGCAAAATGTAGTAACAAATTTTATTTCCAGATCCGTTTTCCGTAGTAAGGCTTACAAAACAGAGTCATCAAAGGTTGAACGGGAATTTGATTTCGCGCAATAAATGCTAAGCTACGGTGTATTGCATGTTAATGGTTCAGCTAAATGGACCATTTACTATTGTATATTTGGTTATTGTAATATTGTACATTCATGGTATACTTGTGAATTTTGAACCTTACTACTTACAAAAATCCCCACTCGTGAACACCACACTCTCCACGCTCATCAGGTCTGTGAAGATAGCACAGTGGGGCATGGACACTGTGATTGGCTTTTTGAACATAAGACCGGATGGGGTGCAGCGGATACCGAAGTTGACCATCATCTCATCATCTCGCAGGACCAGGTCGATAGGAGGTTTCGTCAGGACCTGGATGGTGATCTCTTGTCTTGGCCCTTCTTCTAGCGCTCCAGGAGGAATGGAGAGAGTGACATCGTAGAATGGAACATGCAGTTTACCGCCGTGATGGTCGAACGTCCCGCTGGCCGTGTCCAGTGAGGGATCGATTGAAAACCTACCTCTTTCACTGAAAACCTTTCTCTTTCGCTCTGTGTAATATGAAGACAGTATCCAATGTATATTGTAATGTTTGTTTGTATGTTCTATATAATACGTAAGCATTTGTAATTTAATTTGTTTAATTGTACATTATGCAACATGTGTAAAGCGCGTATAGATATTATTACGCGCTGTCTTATTATTATTATCATTATTGAGAAAACTCTAAATAAGGGAAGTATGAGATCTAATTTATGCGATAATTGTACATTTATGATAAACACTGATGGGGTCAATTTATCTATATAAATCCCATTGTGGCATGCCTCTTCTTTTTTGCGTGGGTGGGCCGTGGGGGGGGGGGGGGGGGGGGGGGGTAGCCTGGGGAGGGATGGTGGTGTACGACAAAACATCATAATATGTCCAATACATGATGCAAACAGGATTGTAGACTACCTTATTAACCCGATCACTACGGGGACCGAGAATTCTCGGTCCCCGTTGCGCCTACTCATATACGGGAACCGAGATTTCTCGGTTCCGAGCAAGGGCTATATTAATTGCATGAACATACATGTATGCACCTTGTAAGTACAATCTAATTTGGCTGAATACAAAGATTGAACCCTTGGCTATATGTATATCAAGTTCCCCCCACTCTAGTTGCGTGATTATAGTTTTATTAAAATTTTATCATGGTAATACACAAGTCTAATTTCAGGATATTCGTATACAAACACATACAAGCCAGAATCATAGTTTTCGGACAGAATTTCACTTCGCTTACCCTATACTATGCATATCGATCGCCTCTATTGTGTGAACTACTTGACCAGCGAACTCACGCTAGGTTGAATAGAAGCGAATACAATGCCATGGTCAACCAGATATCGATCGGTTCTTTTGTGCGCGCTCAGTGGGGTAACTCGACCGGTCCGTAAAATAATCTCGTATATAGCTATTGAAGCAGTATATCTATTGCCGTGGTAAAAGGGTTAATGTTTTTAGATTGAAACACATGTATATATACATGTTTCTTGGTGGATATTGGTTTGCCACCGCCCGTCCCCTCCCCCTCCCCGATTCTCAAATAAATTCAGAAACATGAACTCCATAGTTACGTGAAACGGTCAGATTTCTTAAATAAAGAAACGACTCTTTTATTTTGTCCAGTTATTCCTTCAAACGTGATGAGGTCAACGTGCGGTATTTTATTGAGCAAAACATTAAAGGACCTACAGAATACAACGTACTTTGACACTTATTCCATAGTTGATGACTTGAAACATATATAGGTCTGTCGAAAAAAAAAAAAAAAAAATGAAAATAAACACAGTAGTGATTTAAGACTAGTTTTCTAATGCCAAATCTCACTTAGCAGCCAGTTTACGCCCCACCCACATTGGGGTCCGGAATCGGCAGCGTGATCGACATGTGATTGACAATTCATTGGCTTACGTCATGACGCGTCATCTACAGAATTTAGTTTATTAGTCCGGTTTTTAGATGACGTCACATTTTGGCGATTTAAAAGGGGCGTTCCCAGGACAATTAGATATTTATTAATCACCCCAAAATTGATTGATTTCATGAGAAACGACTGCCAAATTATTTTTTTTCGGGAAAAATCACGTATAGAGAGCCGAATTGTGAAAATTAGGCCATCTAGACGCTGTAGTTACTTTGATGAATAATATCAGAATGGGATATTTCCTTTGCAAATTGTATTTTTTTTATCCATATCGAAGTGAGAACGAAGTAACAAATGAGCAGAAGAAAGCACATCAATAATATCAAATCACCATCAATTTTACAAAATTAACAGAAGGTATAACTCTACAATATTGTGTGAAAGAACGTATTTATTATAAATTTATGCTACAAGAGAATGTTTAAGATAATGTTTCTTCTGTAACGAAAAGGGGCTTAATAAGTAAACTCACGTGATGCTCTGGTTAGCAGGTAGACACCTTTGACACCTTTGAACTCTGTGCGCGTCAACTGTGGACAGAACCTTTCTCTGAAGGTAGACAGGGCGTCCTTCGAAATATTGCCTCCTCGTGGATTCAATGTAAGGGTATTCAGCGACAGGAGTTGATGAGGTTCAATCTGAGACTTTGATTTGCGCACTTGGAATGCTTCGGTCTCGATGTGTAGTTCACGTAAATCACCACACGAATGCGATATGATTTCAAGACACTCTTCTATACGGAATGTACTTGCGGATCTTTCCGTTTCTGTTATTGAAAGCTTCTGAACTGAAGCAGTTACCGCCGATGAATCGCGATAGTTTTTGTTACCACGTAGATGAACCCGACCACTAGTTATCCCTATTTCCTTTATTCCGGGGCACACGCATCGTATAGTCGTCATAAGATCCTCAAGGTTATCGATCACACCCTGCGCATGGAGCTCTAGGATGGTTATGTTGGAGTCCATGTTCTTGTACAAAGAACCCATCTCCATTGCTCGGTGATAACCCAGAGTAATGTCACTTGATGATATTATTTGTAATATGGAAAGTTTCGGGCACACACTGCAGATAACTGCAAGTAAATTTGCGAGGTAAGTAATGTTGACATCTGATTCTAGTCTGAGAGTTTCAAGTGTATTTATCCCATCACCAGTCATGTGGATATTGCTCAAACAACTTTGCGATATGTCCTCCTTATCAGTTTGAATTTTAAGTTCTCGAATACCGGGATTGACTTCCTGCGCTTCCATAAGAATATCTAGAATACACGCTTCATCATCGAGCACCGTCACCTCGGAATTATCGGAAGATGAATGTGTAAACTGTAAGGATATTTTAATTAAAAATACATGTATGATAATTATAGTAAGTTGTAGAAAATGACTACGCATACGTATATCATCATCTAATATAGTCCACACGTAATTTATCAATTAAAAAAGAACAAAGGTATAAGTCTCATTCAATTGACAATTTATTAAAGGGATAATTAATTGTTGGTATAGGGGGCGTTTCAAGAAATAATTAGTTTGTGAGGTAATACAAAACTGAGTGTCAAATTTAAATGACAGAATCAACTTTATTTGATCAAAATCGGTTCAGAAACGAAATATTCATAAACGTAACCATTTGCGGTGGGGCCCCACAATAATTCGATAATTTTGAACCAACCGATAACATGTTTTTTTTAATGCTTCCTCTTTTTAAATATTTTCAAAAGAGGGTTATAGATGATGTTTTATCATCAACATTATTATTATCATCATTATCATTTGAATTTGTATCATCATACCAAAGACAAACGCTGGCGTTTTGTACCCGCACACTTACGTGCACACTCATATTTTATTTATATTTACAAACAAACTTTGTCTTGAATATTGTTTGTACAACGTGGTTTCGGCACCATTTAGCTTCCCCTCCTCCTTTCCATGCTACAATCCATTCAAGCTCCCTGCTTATGTTAGTTGGTATACAGCATTTATTTACTTTGCAAACAAATATGAATTAGTTATTGTCACATTTATATATTATAACTATATAGCTATTCTAATGTTATTGTTTTCTTATTTAGATGTTTGAAAACAAAAAGTTGATTCCTTGTTTATTTTATCCTGGTTTTGTTAAAGGGATAGTTGAGTTCTGGTGAAACTGAATTTTAGTAACCAAAACCTGCATCATTACATTACAAACTAATAGTTATAACTAGAAAGGAACACAAAATTACAAATGACGTAGTAAAGATCATGTTATCATTCAAAAAGAGCCGTTAAAATGTAAGAGGGCGCTCTCTAAACACTCATTGATTTCAACCATTTTGAATAAAATATTGTGCATGTGATGCTTTGTTGAAATAGTGATTAAATAGAGAAATAACCAACTATTTAAATACCTATTTTGTATTTTTTTTTAAAAGAGCAAGATTTTTTTGAATTTTTAACGGCTGGTTCAAAATTCTCTAATAAACCTGGGGCCCCAGGTTTATTACAAATTGTTATATTTATGGATATTTCAGCCGTCTCTGAACCGATTTTGATCAAACAAAGATGATTTTATTATTTAAATATTATGCTCTTTCAAATTTTACACTCAGTTTTTCATTACCTCACAACAACAAAATAAGTAGTCTAGCGCCCTCTCTACCAAAACTCAACTATCTCTTTAACAATTGTAGAAAACAAAATCTGCTGAAAAAATGTATCATCAACATAGTAAATACAAAAATTGCTAAAAAAACCTAATCATTATGTTTAATTTTGTAACAACAATAATCTATCGGAGAGTTACCCGAAAATGCTTGGTCTCATGCTCCCGTCGATGTGCATGGTGTTCTGTGGAGTGCGTCTTTCCGAGTCCTATGTGAGGTCCAGCAGTATCAGCTATCTGCCATTGTAAAAATAACGCGAGGAATACATTTTAATTACATTATTATAACGTTTGCGTAGTGACCGTGATTTATGTTTGTGCTTGTGTGCATGTGCTTCTCTTACATAAGTTACATGATGGTGAAATACCTCAATCATTGCTTTTCTTAATAACACATAATGCAAACTATATTATAATTACGTAAACAAAACACTGGCATTGTTCCACCCTTGGGCTTTGTTATATGGTTGAATAGTGCTTACATGTTTCTGTATTTCTGCCACGAGCTTCTCCTGAAGGGAAGACAATCTCTGCATCTCCTCCCAGTACTTGTCTTCCTCCTCACGCGCCATCCCTGTAGTGCCCTCTGCATGTTCCTCGTCCTTGGATAATCCCGCCATACGTCTGTACTTCTCCTTAATGCGAGACATTATCTGCATCCCGTCCCAGTACTGCTCTTCCTCCTCCCCATGCGCCATCCCTGTAGTGTCCTTTGCATGCTCCTCATCCTTGGATGATCCCGTCATTCGTCCGTATTTCATGAACATGTGACCTTTTGAATCTCCCAAAAGCTTTCGCAACTTGACCGCGTTTTCGTTTGCCTGATGTTCTACGACCATCAGGCACTCCTTTATTCTCCGCCACAAGATCATGATTCTATCGAGGACTAATTTGCTGTTATTAACATCCGCGTATTTAGTGGTTGCTCCCGATGGTGTAGGGGTATCATCTTCAGGGGTGCTGAGAGTGTTCTTGAGCCGCTCAAGCGCGACTGCTACAGAAGACATGCAGGCAACGCTTGATGTGTAGTGAGTGTCGGTGATGGACTTCGCACAATTGTTGAGATCCTCAAATAATGCGTTAAACTCTTTTACATCCATTATCATTTTCAAGCTATCTTCGAACACGTGTTTACCCGACAAAATCAATTCCCTACTTTTGCTTTGATGAACATTCAAAATTGCGATTATGTGTTTAATAAAGTTTAGCTCCCACTCGTGGATCTGTAGCATGGTTTGTCGTTTTTTTGAGGCACTCGTAATTTGGGGACTATCTGCCACCCTTGCGGCTTGGATAACGTGGTTCACTATTGTTCCTACATCTTTCAAACTTAATGTTATCAGTTCCATTTGAATCTGTGTCAAAGTAGAATTAGTCTCTAACCAATGATGAGAAGGTCTTTGCCAAGCTTTGAAGTTACTATGTTCTCTTAAATGGAGTTCATTACTTAAATCGGTATACGCTCTGTATACATTGTTCATTACTATCCTTGTCTTGTTGATTGCCTGCTCTAGTGTATTCTCATACTTTCCACGCCCAGCACCACCCACCCTGTCGTCACTTGGTAGGATCTCTGCGATGACGTCACCTGGATCTCTCTGCATCAGGTTCTCTCGTTTAGTAGCTAACATCTCCATGGTTCTCTTGTGCTCGGCTTTGCATGCTTCTAGCACTTCTTCGAATTCTTTGCACTTCTTTTCGAATGTCGACAGTTGGAGGTTTTCAAAATCCTGTGACATGATTAGAAATGAGCAAATATTACACTTATATCGTTTATTCGTTATTTCTAACAAATAACGAAGATAATTATAATTTATTAAAATACTTACCTTTTTTTTTGTGCGCTTTATCATATGTTATTAATTATGCTGAACATCGAGCATGGTGGCTTTGCGGTTCGAACCCAGACCGGGTCATACCAATGCCTTTAAAAAGTGTACCTTCTGCCTTCTAGCCAGGCGCTCGGCATTTATAGAATGGAGAAGGGAAAGTTAATCACACGAGTTACCAGAGGAACTAGAACTAGAAGCTATTAAGTAGACGTGTTTGCGTAGGGCTTATGAATCGGGGATAGGCACCGCCCTATGTCTGTATGTGACAAAATTGGCACGGGAATGATTTTAACTAGTAACTTTTAATTTATAATATAATTAACTGGTAAGGATAACTTACAGTTGCAATACAATATAACGTGTAATATGCAATTAAAAAGGTCGATGATTAACAGGTTTTATTTAATCTTAATTTTACAATTTATTTTGTTTCATTCAACACCCATTCAAGACTAAGCTAATGCACCCCTGCACTATTAATTTCACCGCAAGCCTGTCATGACCATATGACATGCCTGAAGTATGTGTTTATAAATAGCCAACTTACCGTCTTTGTAATATAGGTCTTGGTTTTTGAGAAACTCGGCATGCTTGGTGTGGTATCAACACCCTTTCCCGACTTTCCGAACGTCTCCTGCTCGAGGACATCATCGCCGACATGGCTCTCCACCTCGCCTGGTAGTTGGGATTTAGACATGGTGAAAGGGCCTACAGTTCTGGTCACCTGCAAAAGCAAATACGTGTTACTTGCAGTATTAGTTCACTCATTAGCAGTGTTGGGTCCAAGACCAGAGGGTCCGAGAGCAAGATCAGACAGCCCGAGATCAAGATCAAGACAAAGATCCGCAGCTCAAGATCGAGATCAGAACCTCTAAGATCAAGATCAGAAATGTCCGAGATCAAGAACAAGATCGAGATTACTGATGCCGATCTCAAGACTGGTCTCGAGATCAAGATAGATCAGACAGTCCGAGATCAAGATCAAGACCAATATCCATCAAGATCAGTATTCTTTAAAACTATGTGAACGTACAATACCTATCCTAATATATCTAGCATAGATACATATGAAAAGTTTTAGAACGAGCTTGAAAACACATTCATTCAATACTTCGTACATGTCATAAAATCTACCAATTATGAACCCAGTACACAATTCCATTCCTCCTGTATTCTGTTCTGTAAAGCGCATAGAGACATGCAATTGTGCTTATGTGTTATGCGCTATATAAAAATGTTTCATTATTATTATTATTATCATTATCCTGAATCAAACGCAAAAACCCCCGTTTTAATGCACTATACAATTAGTCATCGTTTTTTTTTTAATAATAAGTAATATAAGGGTCGGACATAGGATGAAGGGGGAGGAG
The DNA here is from genome assembly GCA_037951105.1 of Echinarachnius parma. Lineage (NCBI taxonomy): Eukaryota > Metazoa > Echinodermata > Echinoidea > Clypeasteroida > Echinarachniidae > Echinarachnius > Echinarachnius parma. The sequence goes on along the minus strand of JBAMJV010006797.1, from coordinate 50,634 downwards.
GGGTGGGGACAGTGGAGTAGACAGGTTCTAACACCTTGGGGGGGGGGGGGGGGGAGCCCCAACCACACTCACAAGGGCTGCCAACTTTGAGCCGGGTGAGAGTGAGATAATGCGAGGGAGCGAAGCGACTGAGTGGTGGAGGGTGTGGGAGGGGGTGTCCCCCTCTCACTTTAGAGAGCTTTGGCATTTTTGGACTTGAAATTGTGCAATCGGGTGCATACCTAGATAGGAAATAGGGGAAAGCGTGTTATGATTTTGGAGAGGGTGTGGGAGGGTGGTGTCCCCCCTCCCACGGTAGAGAGATTTGCCTATTTGGACTTGAAATTGTGCAATCTGGTGCATACCTAGATTCGGGAGTAAGATTGACCGCATCTGTGTAAGCATGATGTGACTTGATCGACAACAAATGTTCAATATATTTTTCACGAAGAAAACAAATAAATGACACACTAATAAAATGCACCCCAACAAACACACGTATTATTATATTTATTTTCATACACAGGTCAACATAAACCATATGCCATATCATGTATTATCCAACAATGAATGAGTCCCGAGGGAGCGAAGCGACCCAGTGCTGGGGCAGATCCATAGGGGGAGATTTTTGGAGGATATATCCCCCTCCCATGGTTAAAGGCAATGGTGAGTGTTGGTCAAACTTAACTTTAGTAACTGTAGCGTCACAAACAACTAAAGTGTCCGATTATGTAATATAGGTATGTGCCACCAGTTTGGATAGGAGTGGCACCCCCAGTCCTCCTGGTAGATAAGGTTCCTCTAGCCCTAAACAAAGGAAAGTGATGATGTGGCAATGAGAGGGGTAGAGGAAGTGCACAGCACACGAGGTAGTCACATTGTTACCAAAGTTTACAGGAGAAAGACCATTTAGTTATTGCTAGACGGATTGTGAAAGTTTGACTTGCAGAGTATCAACAATTGGTAAGTCGAACATCATTCTTATTTGGATAAAGTATATAATTTTATACTATGATTTGTAACATTTAAATGTTGTAATTATACCAGTTATATGAGATTTAAGTTAGAAAAGATATTCAGAACATAGTGAAAGTGAGATGTTCATATTGTACAACCATATACTGTATATATTCTTCATGAATATATATTCAGACTTTGGGATATTCTTGATATATTCAATACCATGATATTATGTAAAGTAATGTGTATGACCTAAGTGATGTTGGTCAGTTATAATAAGTCAGAATATCATGGAATAATAGCCAAATGATTAATAAGTTTGGTATAATGTTTGGAGAGAGAGAGAAGAGAGAGAGGGAGAAAGTTTCTCTCACACAGTAATATACCTTTAGTAGCGGTGTGTGGGATATATACACACACACACACATAGGGAGTATTGTGTACCCTATGTATACCGATATTATGTGAATGCATGCAGAGTTAAGGGGGCACATTATAGTCTTGGTCAGGGGAAAGGAATTCGACCAGTGATAATAACCATGGTAACCGAGCAGAGATGCACTGTTTGAGCAGTGTCATACTATGGCTAACTCTGGGGGGAGGTCCAGACTGTTATGATAGTTTATGTAGTTCCTGAATACTTCGGGTTAATTATATCCTTGGGGATGTTGTATAATATACACATGCATTGCTTTATTTGAATGTGTAGAAAGGCTTATATCGTTAATCCATTGTAGAATAATAATAAAGAGAATTTTATGTTTAATCTGTGGAAAACTCAGTAAAGTTTGTGGGTTAAATATACATGCACCATAAGATAAATGCATGATTGGTTGAACTTAAATACATAAATATGCACGCACTATGATTCAAGTAGATATACAGTTTAAACTGTGCAGTTGTTAACGGTTAGAATATCTGATATATTGCTTTCTCGTTAATAGACATATAATCAGTATTTGGAGTAGAATTTAGCTATTAATGCGTTATGAGAGAATAATCATAAAAGGGATTTATTCATTTGTTTATGATACACAGCAACAATTTACATGTATATTATTCATACGATTTAGAATAGTAACTAGATGTAGTTGTGTTTAATGTTTACGATATAAGATTTAGTTCATGATGAATTGTGATTATTTAGATAACCTGTATAATCGATAATTCATACTTAATTTGTAATCTGTTTTGTTTATTCATTACAGTGAACCACACACCCGTGTACCACACACTCACACACCCGTGTATGACGGTACACACACACACGTCCACGACGGTGTTCACACACATCTACGCATGACATACGCCCGTGTTTACACATACGACCGTGTTAACATCTATACGCTCGCGTTGACACACATACCTTTGCTTCCCGTTTACGTCACGTTATGAACATGTCTACGATTACGATTACGACGACGAAATAAAGACTTAACGATATTGAAGTTTAACCTGGTGTGCTGACGCTTGATTTATTCGTGTGCGTTCGAATGAGATACTGCTTTTTATGACGATTTACCTTACTATATAGTCCAGGTCTTCGGGCAAAGCTACATAAAAAGTTCACAATTGAGGATAATTATAGTTGTGTTTAAGTTCACAACTAACGACGGGTCTACTGTATGAAATAACTGAACGATGTCAATAACAAACGAAACAACGATGGGTGGCGACGATGACGTCACATCTTTGAAGCAATCGTGTAGGGCTTACGCCGGAACCCTAACGAAGAAGTACAAGGAGTTGGAGGTGCTAATGTTAGATCCTGACAACTATGACTTGGTTGCTAACAAATACAAGCAACTGAACAGCGCTTTCGATTCATATACCGAGCGTTTTAACGAGCTGCGTGAAAGGCTGACGGCAGATGACGCTGATGCTGCAGTGAAAGACTTTGACGCGAGGCGGCGGAACAAACAGGAGTTCGATGCACGTATCGCCGAATGGACGCGAGACGCCGACCGAATGAGGGATGATGCCGATCAGGGTGGACACGATGTCGCCAACGACGACGATGCCGCCAACGATGACGACGCCAACGCTGATGACGTCGACAACGACGAGAGGGCGTCATTGAGGTCGGCAAAATCTTCACGCAGCGGAACATCGCGGCGATCTTCCACCAGTTCGACATCGAGCGCAAGGCTACGCGAAGCGAAGCTGAAGGCCGAACTGGCGAAGAACAAACACGAACAAATAAAAAGGACAAATGAACTACAACTTGCTAAAATTAAACTAGAGCAAGAGATTGCGGGTGTTCAAGTAGAACATGAACTGAAGGGGGCAGAACTGGAGCTGGGGCTCTTGGAGGACGAAGTTGAGTGTAGATCCATATACTCAGATGGTAAGATAAGTCCCCCAGGTGTGGCACCAAGTGTGACACCAAGTGCCAAGGTAAATGTAAACAAGGGTCTTAACCCCAAGGCTCCCACATGGCCAGGTAACGTAGCAAATCTTCCTCAGTCAAATGTTAATGTAGATACTAAGATTAATGAAGTATTCAGTGTTGTTGACCTTGCCTTAAACATGCCCAAACCTGAATTAGGTACATTCAGTGGTAACCCACTCGATTATTGGACATTCATTAATAGATTTGAGGCTACTGTTGGAAGCCGTGCTATTAATGAGAAAACCAAACTGATGTACCTGATTCAGTTTTGTACCGGAAAGGCAAGAGATAGTATTGATAATTGTGTTCTCTTACAGGAAGGCGAAGGGTATAGCACGGCTAAACACATTTTGGCCGAACAGTTTGGCCAATCCTTCCACGTGACCTCTGCCCACATGCAAAAGGTGCTGAATCGTCAGCCACTTAGACCCAATGACGGCGCAGCCACGTGGGATCTGGCACGAGACATGCGGAGGTGCGAGATGGTGCTGTCACAGATGGAGCATTCCGCCGACATGGATAGTACCGACAATCTTCTTCGCATCCAACAGCTACTGCCCATCCATCTCCAAACAGAATGGGCGAAGAGGGCGTACAGAATGATGAGGCAAGGTATTGCCCCAAACTTCCGAATGATGGTCGACTTCGTCGAAGAAGCTGCGCAGCTGGGGAGCAACATGTTTGGACAGAACATCGGAAGGCAGAAGACACCACCGCCACCTCCCAAAGGAAAGCCAAGCGGGATGAAAAGAACAACATTGAATACCCAAGGTAAGGGTTCCAACATGGAGCAGAAGTGTCCATGTTGCTCGAAATCGCATGACCTGCAGTCATGCTATTTGTTCAAGCAGAAACCGCGGGAAGACCGGATGAAGGTGGTTAGACAATCGAGGCTATGCGACAACTGCTTCAAACCAAACCATCTAGCAAGAGGATGCAGCCAAGAATCCAAGTGCACAATCAATGGATGTAAGTGGAAACACCACACCCTGCTTCATCTACATCTCCAAGCTCCGAAGCAGGAAGGGGACACAACCAAACAAGTTCCGGTTGAGCAAGCCCAAAATGTACCAATGCAATCCGGAAACAACTATACAACGACAGCGACCCACAAGGTATGCCTGCGTGTAGTCCCGGTGCGCATACGCAGCCGAACAAAGGAGATACAGACATGGGCGCTACTGGACGAGGGAAGTGATATCTCCCTTTGTGAAACAAGCCTAGTCGAGGAACTTGGTATCACGGGAAGCGAAAGGGAGTTCGAGCTGACGACCGTCAATGGCTCAAACATAAAGAGAAAGGGTTTGGAAGTCAGCCTTAGGGTTAAAAACCTGAACGGCAAGGAGGAAATTGACCTGTCACGTGTCCAGCTCATCGATTCCAGACGGTAGGGACATCAAAAAATGGAACCATCTTCAAGGAATCGAATTCCCAACCATCGGCCAAAGAGACATCAGGTTGCTGATCGGTGGGGATACCCCAGAAGCCTTCTGGGTTATGGAGCAGCGAAGGGGGAAACGAAAGGAACCCTACGCTATACGCTCTCCTCTGGGATGGACCCTGATGGGACCTACACGACGAGGATCCGACATTCAACCCGGCTTCAACGTCCACTTCACCCGGACTGCGCAGGATGCCCTGCATCAGCAACTTGAACGGTTCTGGGAGCTTGATCACGTGGTGGGAAAGACTCCAGAAGGTCCAGCTGATTCAGTGGAGGACCGAAGGGCCAGAAGCATCATGGATGAGTCTACCATTCTACAAGATGGCCACTACGAAGTAGGTCTCCCCTGGAAGCATCTCCCACCATGCCTTCCCAGCAACCGACAGCTAGCCGAAGTGAGGCTGAAGTATTTGAAGAACAAGTTCCAGAAGGATGAAGAATTCTTCAACAAGTACAAGGGCACCATCGAAGGTTACATCGAGAAGGGCTTCGCAGAAGAGGTTAACCCAACCACCCCTGAGACACTGGAGATCACCAAAAAAATGAGAAGGATGACACCCAGGACGCAGTATGGTACCTACCACACCATCCGGTCACCCATCCCCATAAGCCCGATAAGCTCCGTGTGGTGTTCGACTGTGCTGCTCGGTACAAGGGTACGTCTTTGAATGATCAACTGCTTCGAGGGCCAGACTACACAAACAATCTTGTTGGTGTCCTCACAAGATTTCGTCAAGAACCGGTGGCCATCGTTGGTGACATAGAAGGGATGTTCCACCAAGTAAAAGTACCAACTAAAGATCGTGATGCTCTCCGATTCTTGTGGTGGAAGGACGGAGACCTGTCTAAGGATCCAATCGACTACAGGATGACAGTTCACTTGTTTGGAGCCACATCTTCACCAAGCTGTGCATCTTATGCACTCAGAAAAACAGCAAACGACAACAAAGACACCCTTCCAGAGAATGTGATTAAGACAGTCCAAGAAAACTTCTACGTGGACGACTGTCTCAAATCCGTGCCAACCAAAAAGGAAGCAGTGGAACTGGTGGGAGACCTCTGTAAGCTCCTACAAAAGGGAGGCTTCCGGCTGACCAAGTGGATGAGCAACGAAGTGGAGGTGCTCTCGTCCATTCCCGAGGCTGAAAGAGCGAAGTCGATGGTGAACCTGGACCTCGACGATCTCCCGATTGAGCGCACTCTGGGAGTGCTATGGAATGTGTCATCGGACGCCTTCGAGTTCCAAGTAAACATCAAGGAAAAACCAACAACCAGACGAGGTATTCTTTCAGCTGTGAGCTCACTGTATGATCCACTAGGATTCCTCGCACCCTTCATCCTTCGAGCCAAGCTCTTGCTGCAGTCACTATGCAGCCGAGGACTAGACTGGGATGAGAAGGTGAATGAAGAGGATGTACAGACTTGGAAAGAATGGCTTGATGACCTGCCACGACTCACCGGTATAACGATACCACGATGTCTCAAACCAGACGCGTTCGGAGACATAACTTCCTATGAGTTGCATCACTTCTGCGATGCATCTGAGCATGGTTATGCGGCAGTGTCATACTTGCGTCTGGTGAATACCAGTGGCAAAATACACTGCGCATTTGTCATGGGGAAATCACGACTATGCCCCCTGAAGGTGACCTCGATACCGCGTCTGGAACTGACGGCGGCCGTCCTTGCAGTAGATGTAGACCAGATGGTGCGCAACGAGTTGAAGCTGCCCTACACAAGGACTGTCTACTGGACGGACTCAACAGCCGTTCTCCACTACATACGTAACGAAAGTAGACGATTCCAGACGTACGTCGCGAACAGAGTTGCGAAGATTCAAGATGCATCTGAACCGTCTCAGTGGAGACATGTAGACACCAAGTCTAACCCTGCCGATGATGGTTCGAGGGGCCTTAAAGCAGATGAAATGAAAGCAAACCCCCGATGGCTCGAAGGCCCTCAGTACCTGTGGGCTGATGAAGTATCATGGCCATCACCTCCGGCAGTAATATCGGATCTGAGCTATGATGATCCTGAAATCAAGAAGTCTGCCAAGGTCAACCTCACGACATCCAGCGACAAGTTGAACGACCTGCTGAACAGATACTCATCATGGACGAAGCTAAAGAGATGTGTCGCTTGGCTGCTGCGATACAAGGCATATCTTAGAGCCAAGGCACAAGGCGACGATATCAACACCATGAAGAGACCAACCCTGACACTGGATGAGCTGAAGGAAGCCGAGACGACTATCATCAAGACAGTCCAGTCCAAGCCTTTGGCCATGCCTTAGATCTTAGGACAAAGGGCAAGACCTTGGAGAAGTTGAACGCCAAGGTCATTGATGGAATCCTGAGAGTAGGAGGACGAATCAACAACGCACCTGTAGAGTTCGATGTCAAGCACCCTATAATCCTACCAAGTCAGCACCACGTGACGAAGCTGCTCATCCTTCATCATCACCTGAATGTTGGACATTCGGGAGCAGGCATGACTTGGGCCTCTCTGAGAGAACGGTATTGGGTGCTGAAAGGTGGAGCTACTGTACGTCAGGTCATCGGAAAGTGCTGGGCATGCAAGAGGAGAAATGCACATCGTGCCCAACAGATGATGGCAGATCTACCTGACGTACGTGTTACTCCTGACACGCCACCGTTCACCTACGTTGGAGTTGACTACTTCGGACCCTTCTATGTGAAACAAGGACGGAGTCGTGTTAAACGTTACGGTTGCATATTCACTTGCCTGACGATGAGGGCAGTCCACATCGAGATCGCGAACACACTAGACACGGACTCCTTCATAAATGCCTTGCGAAGGTTTCTTAGTAGAAGAGGCAAGCCGGAGAAGATCTACAGCGACAATGGCACAAACTTCCGCGGAGCTGAGAAGGAGTTACGGGAAAACCTTGAGACCCTAAACCAAAACAAGGTAGAACGATTCCTACAGGAGACAGGAATCCACTGGTCCTTTAACCCACCTACCGCAAGCCACATGGGAGGTGCGTGGGAACGCATGATAAGGTCCATACGCAAACTCCTGAGGAGTATCATTGGAGAGCAGCTCGTGGGCGATGAAGTCCTCGCTACCGTCATGGCTGAAGTAGAGGGGATACTCAACTCAAGACCTCTCACCCAGCTGTCTCTTGATGCCAGAGACGAGGTACCTCTCACCCCCAACCACCTGCTCCTCTTGAAGCAAAGCCCCAACCTACCTCCTGGTGTATTCGAGAAAGCAGATTCCTATGGGAGAAGACGCTGGCGCCAAGCCCAATATCTCTCCACACTCTTCTGGAAGCGATGGCGAAGGGAGTACCTCCCACTCCTTCAGGAGAGACAGAAGTGGACAAAGCCCCAACGGAACATCACCAAGGATGATTTGGTCTTGGTGGTTGACGATAATGCACCTCGTGGGCAGTGGCCACTAGGGAAGATAGTGGATGTGTTCCCAGGCAGGGACAATAGAGTTAGACAGGTTGAGGTTCGGATCGGAACAAAGTATTTTAGGAGACCGATTACGAAACTGTGTCTCATAGATTCCCCCGTTGAAAAGTAAATTAAGTTTGCTTCGAAAACAAATGATACGGTAGCGCTCTAGGTAACTAAGAGTATAAATAATCATAAATTTAACGAAGTGTTATTATAGTACACATTAACGATGATTTATTCCTTCTGTCGTATTATACTATTTGATATGTTAGGTTGTTAATTGTAAACGACAAATTTGGAATTAGGTTGTATTGTGCCGCTGTAATTTTAATATGATTTGATTTAATGATCATCTTGTAAGATGGCTCATCGGGGCCGGCTATGTAGCGTCACAAACAACTTAAGTGTCCGATTATGTAATATAGGTATGTGCCACCAGTTTGGATAGGAGTGGCACCCCCAGTCCTCCTGGTAGATAAGGTTCCTCTAGCCCTAAACAAAGGAAAGTGATGATGTGGCAATGAGAGGGGTAGAGGAAGTGCACAGCACACGAGGTAGTCACATTGTTACCAAAGTTTACAGGAGAAAGACCATTTAGTTATTGCTAGACGGATTGTGAAAGTTTGACTTGCAGAGTATCAACAATTGGTAAGTCGAACATCATTCTTATTTGGATAAAGTATATAATTTTATACTATGATTTGTAACATTTAAATGTTGTAATTATACCAGTTATATGAGATTTAAGTTAGAAAAGATATTCAGAACATAGTGAAAGTGAGATGTTCATATTGTACAACCATATATATATTCTTCATGAATATATATTCAGACTTTGGGATATTCTTGATATATTCAATACCATGATATTATGTAAAGTAATGTGTATGACCTAAGTGATGTTGGTCAGTTATAATAAGTCAGAATATCATGGAATAATAGCCAAATGATTAATAAGTTTGGTATAATGTTTGGAGAGAGAGAGAAGAGAGAGAGGGAGAAAGTTTCTCTCACACAGTAATATACCTTTAGTAGCGGTGTGTGGGATATATACACACACACACACACATAGGGAGTATTGTGTACCCTATGTATACCGATATTATGTGAATGCATGCAGAGTTAAGGGGGCACATTATAGTCTTGGTCAGGGGAAAGGAATTCGACCAGTGATAATAACCATGGTAACCGAGCAGAGATGCACTGTTTGAGCAGTGTCATACTATGGCTAACTCTGGGGGGAGGTCCAGACTGTTATGATAGTTTATGTAGTTCCTGAATACTTCGGGTTAATTATATCCTTGGGGATGTTGTATAATATACACATGCATTGCTTTATTTGAATGTGTAGAAAGGCTTATATCGTTAATCCATTGTAGAATAATAATAAAGAGAATTTTATGTTTAATCTGTGGAAAACTCAGTAAAGTTTGTGGGTTAAATATACATGCACCATAAGATAAATGCATGATTGGTTGAACTTAAATACATAAATATGCACGCACTATGATTCAAGTAGATATACAGTTTAAACTGTGCAGTTGTTAACGGTTAGAATATCTGATATATCAGTAGGAGCGCATAGCGTGTTTTAATGAGGCTAAACGAATTTTTGTATTCAAGTCTACCGATAGAGGGCGCATGAGCTTCCAACTCGCTCGGTGGATGCGATCAACAAAGCGATTTGACAGCATCGTTTGTCGCCCTCTCTATTTGGCTACATGTATACTCAATATTGCGATATGTCTCGGTAAGTCAATCTTGACATTATTAGCTTTCGTTTGATACCAATTTTGCCATATTTTGTTTAATTTTTGACATGTTTTTTGTCATCAATAAAAAGTGATTTTTTTTCGTCCTTACGATAGAGGTTTTGGACATAGTCTTCTTCTTTGCTAGTTCCTGACTGGATGAAACAATGTTTCAGCTAGATTTTGCAAGATATGAGTCGTTCATTATCTGGTTGACCGTATAATGTGAAAAATGGTGGGATACATGTGTGATTTCGGTGAATAAAAGGCAACTGAAATCGGCTGAAATCTCACTAACTACCGATGTTTTACTGGAAGTTGTGAGGAACTTGACTCGAAACCGCGGGAAATAACCATGGTTACCGTGGTAAAGCCGGGAATTCTTCCGTAGCCCGAGAAATATATGTTTACTTGCTCAGTCCCATATGCTCAAATTCGTGTGGGAGTGGAAGCGGAATGCATTGTAATCTGTATTTGTAGTTCTATTTGCAATTACTAATCATCAACGACTGTTCAGCATTTAGATGAGGGTAAGTTGTAGATCTGAACCTAATTTGTATTCCTCGATTCTTGTTGGAACAGATAAAATCGTGAGTTTATTTTCATTTTTAATATTTATTTATTCTATTTTTAGTTAGTAGAATAGTATTTTAGTAATAGTATAGTAACCTTTTTTCCCTTTCTAATCTAAACAGGGATTCCTTGGATTGGAACCTGGCCTGGCCATCTGTCATCTGTTTCAACTTTCATCTTCCGAAGAGATTATCTTTGCCTTTGGGGATTCTACTGTACGTGATTTGGAGGACAGACAATGTTATTCAGAATTTGAACCAGAACTTGTCTTCTGAAGTCAATGTGAATTTTTTCCTGGCGCTACGGTACACACCTTTTCTTTATGAATGTTAAATGATGGACAGAGAATGATAGATGGTGGACAATACTTATAATAACTAGTAACTGACTGTGTCTGTATTGCACATTACTAGGAACAAATAATTTGGAATTTGGGAAAGAGACCAGCTTCATTTTCGCGAACTCTTCAATATGCAGTTTTTCTTCGGACTAGTATTATTATTCGCTGGATGGGATTCATTCAACAGCCAAAGGAAATTGTTTTCTTGCATACAATTTGGAACTCTTCCTGATAAAACGTACTTCACATAATATTTTATCTGCACCTGTAACAAGAAAAGTGCCAAAGAAACTGTACAAAAAAAAATGTTTACAACGCAAAAAAATAAACTTATTGGTAAAGGATAGAAAGAATGACTTGCATACATATATCAGAAAGGGAATACGCAGCGCATCAAGGCCAAGGGCAAAGAAGTCTGCAGAGGTACATATCCCCAGATAACAATGCTACGTTGGCCCAACGTAGTCTATAGTCGGCACCGTCGCGGTTGGCAAAACAACGTTAAGCCAACGTTGGCCTAAGGTAAATTTACAACCACATTGTTGCAGTCGGCGAGCTGACGTTAAAACGACGTTAAGCCAACGTCGTATGTTGACTGTTGGCAAACTGATTGGCAAATGTACGTTGAAACAACGTTGGGTGATAGTTGGACGAAAAATCATATTTCTATGGTCGAAAACAAACGTTGGGCCAACGTTTCGCCTACTACGACATTGTGTCGATGAGTGGCGATGGATATTGGTTGGCTAGTTGACGTCGTTCTAACGTTTGGCAAACAACCAAATTTCGACGGGAGGCAAGCCAACGTTATACCAACGTTTCTTCACTACGACATTGTGTCAATGACTTGCGTTGGATATTGGTTGGCTTGTGAACGTCAGACCAACGTTAAATACACAACCACATTTCGACGGTAGGATAGTCAACGTGGGGCCAACGTTTCGCCGACTACAACATTCGGTCAATGAGTGGCGTTAGATATTGGTTGGCTAGTTGACGTCAAACCAACGTTTGACAAACAACCACATTACGACGGTAGACAAACCAACGTTAGGCCAACGTTTCGCCTACTACAACATTCGGTCAATGAGCGACGTTGGATATTGGTTGGCTAGTTGACCTCAAACTAACCTTTAACAAACAACCACATTTTGACGGTGGGCAAGCCAACGTTAGGCCAATGTTTCGCCTACTACAACATTCGGTCAATGAGCGACGTTGGATATTGGATGGCTAGCTGACGTCAAACCAACCTTTAACAAACAACCACATTTCGACGGTGTGCAAGCCAACGTTAGGCCAACGTTTCGCCTACTACCACATTCGGTCAATGAGCGACGTTGGATATTGGTTGGCTAGCTGACGTCAAACCAACCTTTAACAAACAACCACATTTCGACGGTGTGCAAGCCAACGTTAGGCCAACGTTTCGCCTACTACCACATTCGGTCAATGAGCGACGTTGGATATTGGTTGGCTAGCTGACGTCAAACCAACCTTTAACAAACAACCACATTTCGACGGTGGGCAAGCCAACGTTAGGCCAACGTTTCGCCTACTACAACATTCGGTCAATGGGCGACGTTGGATATTGGTTGGCTAGTTGACGTCAAACAACCTATAACAAACAACCACATTTCGACGGTAGGCAAGCCAACATTAGACCAACGTTTCGCCTACTACAACATTCGGTCAATGAGCGACGTTGGATATTGGTTGGCTAGTTGACGTCAAACCAACCTTTAACAAACAACCACATTTTGACGGTGGGCAAGCCAACGTTAGGCCAACGTTTCGCCTACTACAACATTCGGTCAATGAGCGACGTTGGATATTGGTTGGCTAGTTGACGTCAAACCAACCTTTTACAAACAACCACATTTCGACGGTAGGCAAGCCAACGTTACGCCAACGTTTCACTTACTATGTAGTGTCGTTCTTGGTTGGTTGAATGGGATTTGGCTAGCGATGATAGCAACATAATTATGATACAAATGATGAATACTTATTATTAATCATAACATTTTCGGTCTTTCAAATTCCGAATAAGTGCATACACATAAGCTTTCGTGAATAGACACCCGAGTACATTAATTACGGGCACTACCCAGCAAACACAAAACGTTTACTAAACGTTTTTATTAGGTCACGTAGGTCTTCGTCTTTAATCAAAGTTTACAAAAACCTTTACAAAACGTTTGTATTAGGTCACGTAGATCTTCGTCTTTAATCAACGTTTAAAAAACATTCTTAAAACGTCTCCAGCATCCGACAGGTTTTTCTGCTGGTCCTTGCACTTGAAAGCAATTACATGAAAGGTTTTTTATTGTTTTTTGGTAAGGTGCAACGTTTTAAAAAGGTCCATTTGGCACGTTCTAAAAACGTTTTCAATCTTTCACAAATACACGTTTTAAAACGTTTTCACATAACGTCCAAATACCAACTTTGAACCTGTTTAGAACGTTCAGAAAACGTTCAATTGTTAGTTGGGTAGCATTCACGAATGTGCAGCCAAATAATCGTTTGATGAAATTATAATTTATAATGAAAATATAAATAAGATTTTAATAATGTTTCGATTTATATAGCGTTTAATACAGTTATTACCCCGGTCATCGGGGGGTTATTGGACACACTCACTATCAATCCACACTTGCACTTTCTGATCTCTTGGGAGCAAGGCATGCTGGTCAATAGGGCGCAGTCCACGATATACAATAGACCGCTTCTGTAATGTATGCAAATATTATGCGTGTAATATTAAGTAAAATTACATACACGTTCCACTCCTACAGGTAAATGGTAAAACGCAGCAATATTGGATTAATTGTCTTGCTTAATTAAGGACAAACGAGAACGCGAACATTTTGCCACACCACGTCTACAAATGTTCACGGTTCAAGTTATGTTATTATATTATGAACACCACTACACCAGTATGGTTTTAGAGCAGGCTGATGAATGCGAAGTTTATAGCATTGATGATTTAATTCATCAACTATGTACGAATCAGTCACAAAAATGCTGGAAGTGTTTGTTACAAACAGAATCTTCTTAAATTTCGCAAAGGACTACAACACTTTTCCCTATAGTGCATGTTCATATAAATTCGCATAGACTTTGTACACATCCCACTCGATGCCCCTGGTCATGGGGTATTTATCCGATATCACACTAACTTATGATGTTTTTTCTTCTTGATTACCGATTACATTATGGAGTTTCAAAATGATCTGTAGTGGTACCAGCGTTTTTCCTCATTTGTATAAACGATTTCCAAACCTACGTTATTATTTCCATTTGGGATTGTTTGCAGATGATTTTAGCCGGTTTCTCACTTTTTAGAGAGTATTTACACATAGATTTAAATGTAATGAGGTCAAATATTGACGCATTTCATATAGGTGTAAAGAAAATATATTATACCAAATTCATGCGTTTTAGAAATCGTTACCGACAAAACAGTTTTTGGTATCAAGGATTCGTATTAAAGGATAGTTAAGTTAGTTTTGGTATATAGAGGCCGTTACACAATATTTGTGTGAGATAATCAAACACGGAGTGTCGAGTTTGAAAGAGCATGCAATTGTAATGACAGAATAAACTTAATTTGATCAAAATTGTTTCAGAAAAGCCTAAGATATCCATAAACCTAACATTTTAATAATTGTAGGGAATAGACAATATCACTTTGAATGGGCCGCTAAAACATTTCAAAATTGCTTCTTCTTTTTAGAAAGGTTGTGTTATTAATTTCGAGCATGGTGGAGTAAGTTATAACTGTCTGTTTGTAATGTAATGATGCATGGTTTAGTTACTAAAGCTCACCAAAGCTGAACTCGCTTTATCAAGACTCAACTATCCTTTTAATGAAAACACAAGTGGATTGCACTTCATTTGTAGTAATATAGATACAAATATTACGAAAAAAAGATTGAACCACTGCCATATATTTCACGGGGGAAATTGATTAACAAAATGCAAGATAGCTAAATCAAGACAGATATAGGGAAACAGTCCATTTCATACATTGGGCAGTAATTTTTAGATGAATCTCCATGCGACTTAAAATGTACAATGTCACGATATGGATGTCTTAAATTGTACAATAATTCAAATATATTTTAATTATGTTCTACCAACAAGGTATGAAAACGTTTTTGAAACATTTTGGATTGTTGTAATATTATCGATAATACAATGTGCAGTATATACTTGTATTGCTTATATAGGTGTTCAAGGGCTAGTTTTGACTTATATACTATGCAAGTCTATCCTGTTTAATAAATGACGGGAAATTGTGAAATATTGTACATTATATGATTTTGTAAAAATTTGTATATTGCTATCGGGGTTCATGATCGATTATAAACGATCATAATAGTGAACAAAAAAAATTCCTATTTTTGCTATTATTTGTATTGAAAACAGTGTTATCATATCCTTGTTTTCTATATAATTTGTTGTAACATTATCGATAATATAATGTGCAGTATATACTTGTATTGCTTATATAGTTGCTCAAGGGCTAGTTTTGACTAATATACTATGCAATGTCTATCCTTTTTAATAAATGACGGGAAATTGTGAAATATTGTACATTATATTATGATGTTGTTGAATTGGTAAATTAATACAATTAAATTAAATTTACGAAATTAACAAAATATTGGGGGTGCAAAGCCCCTTTGCACAGCCCCCTCTTTATTCACTTTGATACACCTATTAATTAGTGATTTATGATCGGTAAAGGTTCGTTCCGCAATCGATCCCAATGCGTCGTAAGTGGGCCAACAATAGGTGATTTCAAGTATGGTCTTTAAGGCCGGTGTAAGTGTTTATTACACACAAACGCCGGTTTGATAAACACTAACACCAACCCTAAACACTAAACACTAAATCACCTATTGGGCCAATGCAGAATCGCTATCGGGGTTCATGATCGATTGTAAACGATCATAATAGTGCACAGAAAAAATTTGCTATTTTTGCTATTATTTGTATTAAAAACAGTGTTAACTTGTCCTTGTTTTTCTATATAATATATAAAACTATAAATGACACCCGAATATAGTGTTATGAATGATGATTCAAAGGCTGATTATTTTAGAATCTACTCTCAATCTACTCTCGGCAGTTACTAACTATTAACAAATGTGCATAGTATGTATAGGATATATGTACTAAGCCGATGGCATAGTAAATTGTTAGGACGATAGGATAGGATAGGATAGGATCGGATAGGATATGATAGGATATTAGGATTAGGTGTAGGATAAGTATGAAATGTTTGCGTGACGGTATGGTAGACTTTGTAACACCATGCAACTTATCAATTTTTTTTTGTAATGGTTGGCTCAAGGTTGGCTCATGGTTGGCTCAAGGTTGGCTCATGGTTGGCTCAAGGTTGGCTCATGGTTGGCTCAAGGTTGGCCCGAAGTCGTATTAACGTTGGGGTTTAGTCGGCTCAATGTTGGCTTGACGTCAGAAATAGCCAAATAAAAGGTTGGGCAAACGTTGGCGCAACATCGTAGCAAGACGTTGGCTTATGGGGGTTGGGCCAACGAGGGCCCAGCGGCAAGAATGACGTGGGCCAAACGTCACGTTTTAACGTTGGCCCGACATTGACTTATATAGTCGTATTAACGTTGGGGTTTAGTCGGCTCAATGTTAGCTTGACGTCAGAAATAGCAAAATAAATGGTTGGGCAAACGTTGGCTCAACATTGGCAATTGACGTTGGCGTATGGGGGTTGGGCCAACGAGGGCCCAGCGGCAAGAATGACGTGGGCTAGACGTCACGTTTTGACGTTGTCCCAACATGACCGCCTACATTGGGCCAACGATGGGCCAACGTAGCATTGTTATCTGTACACATGTAGATCGCTTTGGTTTGACATTCCCTAAGTGACTAGCTGATCCTAAGGAACCAATCGCCATGTGCCTGACCTGCACCCATCAAGCACCTGATGCTGCCAACCTCCTGCATCATCCACCACGACATCCAACTCTTGCCAGCGATCGTCCAGCGCAACTCCCACTTGCAAATAACCATCCACCTGATGCACCTAACCATTGCCCATCACAGCAGGTACATTTTGTTCCTAATTCTCATGATTATGTTGTAATAGTCTTGGGGTCACAGAAATCTTGATTGACGTCCACAGTGAAAAAAAATAATGATCCAATATTTTCTTGCAGCCATGCCTCTTCTCAAATTTGTTTTCAGTACATGAAACATGATTTTATTGCATTTTAATTTGAAATATCTTTATGATATTTATCATTTATCTATTCTAATTAGAAGGTATGCATAAACATTGTTATACAAATATGTGGTTAAACTGCAAAAAAAGACAATCTTGACAATATTTGTTTAATTTATTTTGAATACTATCAGGTCCCAAGAGTGAATTTTGTACACCTCGACCATCATTCAACATGGCCACCTGATACAGCCAACCTGCACCCTCCACAGTCACCTGATGCTGCCAACCTGCATCATCCACAACATCGAACTCGTGCCAGTAATCGTCCACTGCTAGAGTACCCACGTTTACCAATATCCATCCACCACAGGCACCCTATGCACCCAACCATTGCACACCACAACCACACCAGGGCAATATCTGACACTTTACAGGTGCACGTTTAATATTATCAAGAACGGATACCCAGGAATTACAGAAACAGACTGATTGTAGATTAATACAAAAAACTTTCATCGGTTACAGAGATTCATATGAAAAATGTACAGCTTCAACTAACCTTAAATTAGGGAACGAAAGCTCGTCAGTCACTAATTTAAGGTTAGTTGAAGTTGTAAATTGTTCATACTTGTAGATTGAAATTCCATAAAGAATTGAGAGACTCATTACACCCGAGAAAGATGCATCAACAAGATATGCCAATCTGTTTCTTAGTCACCTATTTATTGTGCACCAAAGAGGCTGAGGTTGAAACAAATTGAACTTAAATGAATTTAATAATATTTTCTTTGCAGTGTATTTCTATACCAAAATCCATTTTCTGTGCAGGAAACATCTTTTATTTCTAATTTTTAAATAAATGCATTTTTAACACATTGTTCCGTTTGTAGTTCTGCACAATCTGTAATTTAGGTAAGTGACAAAAATATTCATCGTTGAATATTCCACTGGAAGGGGATACAAAGCTACAACAAATCAATATTTCATTCACACCCAATGATCAGAATTATGATTGTCAGGCTCGTCACCAATACTGTTTAAGTAAAGTCTCATGTAAACCCACATTATGAGTAACAGCATTAAAAACAAATGGAAAATTTAGAAAACGTATCAAATATAACTTGTTTTCTGTCAAAGACCCAGTTCCAATCATTTCACTTCTTGATAAATTTGTATAAATGCAATGGTGGATTTTTACTGACGCATGTATACAACTATTCCTTTAAAACGCGTGAGGAATTACATATTCAGACACAAGAACATTTTTATAGATGTCATAGGAAAAAAACTAGTTTATGGCCAAACTTCTTGATGAGCTAGGAGATGTTTTCCTCACACGTAAATCTATATGAAAAGGGTGTGTTTTTTTTTTGTTGAAGTTCTGACTAGTAGAACAATGGCACAACTTTGTAGCTCAATTTAGAGTTCAATCTATGAAAATGAAGATGATCATTCACAACCTTTGATTTCTTTTTGTGAATACTGGATAATAGGATTTATTGTTATTTTGAAGTGATCACTATGACTGATGAGTGATGAATCATTGATGGTGGGGAGGACGATGGATGATGACATGATGATTGTGACGATGACGTCGATGATGTCGATGATCGTGAGGATGATGACGTGATTATCGTTACGATGACGGTGGTGATGATGATAATGATGATGACATGATGATTGTGACGATGATGTTGGTAATCATGACGATGGCGTCGATCGTGACGATGATGCTGTCGATGATGACGTGATTATCGTTACGATGACGGTGGTGATGATGATGATGATGTTGATGGTGATAATGATGGTGATGTTGATGATGCACGATGATGATGCATGCTGATACTTGATAATGATGAAGATGAAGATGTTGACAATGTTGATCGTGATGATGACGATGCCAGTAACGATGTTGATGATAATGATAATGATGTTGTGATAATGATGTTGTTGATGATGGTTATGACAATTAACTGTATGGCAAAAATAAAATTAGAGATTATAGTTCCAAGTAACCAATTTCACTGACATACAACAGAGTAATTTGAACCCCGGTTCAAAAATATATTATATAAATTATATAAAACAAATAATGAGCTTTAACAAATGAAATTTACATCAAATGATTATGAATATCTACCCCTCTGATCCTGAAAAAAAAATGGAAAGAACAATCTTCTGGAATGGTTTTGTAAGAAAGTTCACTATTACAAAACTAAGTCTTATGTATTTCTTTGAAACAAGATGTTACGTAATAGGGTGGCAAATTACATTACATAGCCACAACATATGGTTCATAATTTAGCACATGTCTTACTCTTTCAAATGATACCTCACTTACAACCATATAGTACCTTCTAATGATTTTGTACATTTTTTTAGGTAACTGAAATATAAATTTCACTCTGTAACTGAATTAACATATGCTCAGCAGTATGTAGTACTATACCTAGAAATTATGAGTATAAGTATAGTACATATTATTAATTGCTCACATGCGTGAGAAGCCTTTGTAATGCATTGAACGTTGCTATTGCAATCCCAGTGAAGACATTATTTGTATTTTCACTTTTTTCTTGTTCAAGTCATGTTCGATGATAACAACATACACAATAATACGTATGTGGGGCAATATAAAGCCGTTTATTCCGGGGGTTACGCACCCAAAAGTAAAATCAGGTGCGTGTTCGTTCATGGCCAACTGCATGCAGAGCACGCTGTACGTGATAATCGCGCAGTACACAGAGAATCGACGCAGAGCAAGAGATGGCGTGGTATCCCCCGGTTCGAAATGATCGCAAATCGACCATGTCAATTATCTGCCGAAGTCTCGTATGCATCGCCTAGTATTTTGCTAGTTCCTGACCGGATGAAAAAACTACATTTACAGAAAGTATGATATTCTGCTAGAGCAATATCTATAAACAGTAGTAAGTAATTAATATTTTGGATACACGGAGAATGAAAAGTGTTTTTTAACGGAAGAAATTACCTTTCAAACTTATTTTTTTCACAAGTTTTTATTCCTATTTTTACACATTTTAAAACATCAATTTTTACGAGTTGAGTACCATATTACAATCTTTATAGTTTAAGCTTACAATTTGTGGCAAAATCATGGTCGGAAAATTAATTCTGAGCACACAGGGAGAAGGGGAACTGGGCCATGTCGTAGCTCATTATATGCGATTGGCGCAATATTTTATGCATACGACTTGCATTCATGCAAGCGATTCACAACGCGTTGCGTATGATATTGCTTTCTCGTTAATAGACATATAATCAGTATTTGGAGTAGAATTTAGCTATTAATGCGTTATGAGAGAATAATCATAAAAGGGATTTATTCATTTGTTTATGATACACAGCAACAATGTACATGTATATTATTCATACGATTTAGAATAGTAACTAGATTTAATGTTTACGATATAAGATTTAGTTCATGATGAATTGTGATTATTTAGATAACCTGTATAATCGATAATTCATACTTAATTTGTAATCTGTTTTGTTTATTCATTACAGTGAACCACACACCCGTGTACCACACACTCACACACCCGTGTATGACGGTACACACACACGTCCACGACGGTGTTCACACACATCTACGCATGACATACGCCCGTGTTTACACATACGACCGTGTTAACATCTATACGCTCGCGTTGACACACATACCTTTGTTTCCCGTTTACGTCACGTTATGAACATGTCTACGATTACGATTACGACGACGAAATAAAGACTTAACGATATTGAAGTTTAACCTGGTGTGCTGACGCTTGATTTATTCGTGTGCGTTCGAATGAGATACTGCTTTTTATGACGATTTACCTTACTATATAGTCCAGGTCTTCGGGCAAAGCTACAGTAACCAAAACCTGCACGATTACGGTACAAACTAATAGTTATAACTTCACCATGCTCGAAAAGTATACACAATTACAAACGACAAAGTAAAACCCCTGTTATCATTCAAAAAGAGCCGTTACAACTCGAAGTGTCAAATTAACTCTAGAGTTAGCCAGCGCGAAGCACTAGCGTTCTAGGTCCTAAATACGGGACTGTAGTGCAGTGCGCGGTAATAGTGCGTGTAGTATGTATCGCAACTCGCAAGCCCCATTCGTTCGCCTTTCGTTCAGAGTCGCGCTAACACACGGAGAGAAGTCCATGAGGCGCATATATCACTGATTGTTTGCGGAATGGAGGGAAAAATCACAATCTTAATCCACCCGATAGTTGGATCACATATCGGAGAGTGAATTGCTGGTAAGTACCGTATCATATGTATAGTTTTAAGCACAATTAGCGTGCACAAAAATATTTGGTTTCAGTTCTTTATTATGAAGACCTAGAACGCTAGTGCCTCGCACTAGCGTTCTCTAAAAAGTGATACCCGGGCGTCAACCACTTTTATATGATATTTTGAAAGCCAATTCCACAACAATTGGAATTGAAATCAGCCAAATCCGTTACAATATATATCGGGGGGGGGGGGCACTTTGGAAATTACCAACACTCACCATTGCCTTTAAGATGTTGCATTGATATACAAGCAGCCAAAGCAATGCCAATGTAGGCACACGGGAACTAAATGTCCGGTAGAGAAAAAGTACTCACCCTAGACCGGTCCATACACAAGATACACAACAAACTGAGATAATCTGTTCGCGCGCGAAGCGCGCAGCGAAAACTTGGATGTATACAAACTATAAATTAGATTTTTAATGTTAGAATTAACAAGTCTTAGCTAATTCATTATATACCACTCACATACACAAACACACGCACCTACACAGGCACGCATACACATACAATCAAACACACTCACGCACAACTTTTTGTTTCCTGAAAACCAAGCGGGGGGATGATTGTACATGTCACCCCCCCCCCCCCCCCCCCCCCCCTCAACTTGTGAGGTGGGGAAATGTATCCCCTCACCCTCCCCCCGCCCCCCCCCCCCCCCCCGTTATCTACGCCCCTGGGTGGGGGGGGGGGCTGGACGCTGCAGCCCTCCCGGGAGTTTTGAAAACGGCAATATTCGGGGGGAAATCGTATCATTTCAATATACTAATAATAATAACGGTTATTTACATGTATATATCGCTATTCTCGTGGGGATCATAGCGTTTTTCCCGTGCAAATCATGTCATATGCGGACAAAGTCATGTCATATTATAGCGCATTTTACCGTCATTTTGGGGCAAAACCATGTCATACATGGTGTGTTAACTCATTTAGGACTAGTTCCGAAAATACTTAGGCTAGCTAGGTCTATGGAGATGACGTGTTATAGCGAAATCAATCAGTTCTGAATGGGTTAAATGTGCTCAATTAAATGCATTTCTTTCAGAAAGCGATATTTGTGACGGAACTATGGGAACCTGAGCTATATAGGTAACAACCATATATTATTAGCGCTTAGAGATGATTATCAATCATATTAGGCGCTATATAAATCGCAAATATTATTATTATTATTATGATTATTTATACCAATATCTCGTTATAAGGTTCTTCTAAATGATTTGAGATAGTTTCATAAGAAAGGACCACTGTTTGCGTAGTGGAAACAAATTGAGTGATTTTATCTCCTTTACTGCACACTGAAAGCGCTCCGGAACTCTAAATGCTCCAACGGTGGGTTGCAGTGAATTCGAGAAAAAAAATGTCAAAATACAAAACAACTTGGAACGTGAGAATGTGAGAACCACTATACAGGGTGGCCCAGAAATAACGGAACGGGGCACTTCCCAAAATAAAGCAACGAAATGACTGGGTCCATCGGATAGTGTGTCTTTTCAAATGAAAATTGATACCAAGAACATTAATTTTGGTCGTGTAGTTTTTGTTTGAGAGCGCTGTGAGTGACACTATGTCAGGGTTCATTTTCTTCAATTTTGACTGACCTATTGGCTAAAGAATGACCCGAACGGCTCGGCATAGAATTACGGTGCTGTGGCTATTCAGTCGAATGCACACTTCTAACAAAGGTGTCCGCATCATTGTGCATCGTAATTCTATGACGAGCCGTTCGGTCATTCTTTAGCCAATAGGTCAGTCAAAATTGAAGAAAAATGAACCCTGACATGGTGTCACTCACAGCGCTCTAAAACAAAAACTACACGACCAAAGTTAATGTTCTCGGTATCAATTTTCATTTGAAAAGACACACTATCCGATGGACCCATCATTTCGTTACTTTATTTTGGGAAGTGCCCCGTTCCGTTATTTCTGGGCCACCCTGTATTACAGTGGTTCTCACATTCCTCTTCTACGCGTTTTACGATTAGAAGCATGGTTTCTATGTGTTTCCCTGTGTTTCTCTTTCGTTATAAATATATTATGTATGATATTGTAGCGTTCGGATATGAAAATATCCAGTGGAGACTTTGTAACTGTGTACAAAGTCGGTGCAATAGCAAGCGAATATCATTTTGAATTTCCTCTCATTAATCGGTCACATATTGCCATTCATTAACCATGGAATGTCTAAACATCAGTCAATGGACATAATATTATCAGATCACAGCAATACACATTTCATCGGGTGCGGTTCGTTATTCCGAAGGTTCGTTATTCCGAAGGTTCATTATTCCGAAGGTTCGTTATTCCGAACACGCAAATTTCCTATACCTGAGTGTTCGTTAATCCGAAAATGAAATAGGGTTCGTTAATCCGAACATTTGTTGCATTATTCCGAAGGTCCGTTATTCCGAAGGTTCGTTATTCCGAAGGTTCGTTATTCCGAAGGTTCTTTATTCCGAAGGTTCGTTATTCCGAAGGTTCGCTATTCCTAAAATGAAATCGGGTTCGTTATTCCGAAGGTTCGTTATTCCGAAGGTCCGTTATTCCGAGGGTTCGTTATTCCGAAGGTTCGCTATTCCTAAAATGAAATCGGGTTCGTTAATCCGAAAATAAATTTGGGTTTGTTATAATGCTATAATTTCATATAAAGAGATAAAATAAACTTAAATGTTTGATTGGTCTGGCCAAGGGAGGGAAAGGGGGAGGGGTATGCTTAATGCAGGCTGTAAATTAAATAAACAAAACACAAACTATAGTATTATAACAAGCCCGATTTAATTTTCGGAATAACGAACCCGATTTTATTTTCGGATCAACGAACCTTCGGAATAACGAACCTTCGGAATAACGAACCTTCGGAATAACGAACCTTCGGAATAACGAACCCGATTTTATTTTTGGATCAACGAACCTTCGGAATAACGAACCTTCGGAATATCGAACCTTCGGAATAACGAACCTTCGGAATAACGAACCTTCGGAATAACGAACCTTCGGAATAACGAACCTTCGGAATAACTGAACCTTCGGAATAACGAACCTTCGGAATAACGGACTGTAACCATTTCATCAACCATTAATCTATTTATTTACAGCGTTTTGAAACGTGCTTCGGGGTAATATTTGTCCAGAGGAGAATTAGTCTGTATCGCATTTCAAAATGCTGATTCTGGTCTTAACAAGTGTATCCTAACGCACACAACATCTATGGCATTTTGCAGACTGCTGTATTATAATTATAATATTAATGTTAGGTCTAAAGGCTAGTGATCAATAAATGTTTTTCCCGTCGTACGAAAACCGGAAATGTCACCAATATAATACCAACATCGACAGATTACTTACCTTCTTAATTAAACATAGAATGAAGTTAATCAGAAGCCTAGATTTCTACGTTCCAATATTTCCTAGTATGACTGTATGACAATTATTGATCTAAAAGTATTTCGCACCCACAAACTCTCGTGGAATCAACAAAAATGGCTGCCGTTCGAATTAATTGAAGTCTGTACATTTCTGTACGGTAAATCGAAAGCTCGGATGAGCATTATGTATATTGTGAATGTGAACGTTTGTTGAATAACGCAATTTCCCGTGAGTTTCTGTATTGTAAGTAATTGTATACGGGGCAAAGTTCGGGCAATGTTTGGCGTGGGCATGCGAAGGCTATGAATGCATGGAGACAATGCAACCAGCGCGCATGAAAAAGTGATAGTTCATGTTGTATATGACTGCGCATTGAACTAACGAATAACTATATACAACTAACGAATGGGCTTCTTGTGATAGTCAAATCTATTACCGAGGTGGGCTCAAAATGATTATTACCCGAAGCGTAGCTGAGGGTAATAGTCATTTTGAGCCCACCGAGGTAATAGATTGCCTAACACAATCAAGCACATTCGTTAGTTGTTTTATATATCACTCATCAATATCAGTGATTGTGTTCAGCTTATAGCAAAATAAGTGAAAATCTCTTGAATATTTCATAACATCGCTTGTAAATTTTGATATAAAAATCAATCGACATTAATGAAGCCAGTATGAGCATCCAAAACCACGGCGCATCTAATACGCTTAAAGTCATTGTTATTTTGCGCATACAATCTCAAAGACGCAAAACTGAGTGCGCACCAACGCGCTGGCAGTTGCGCACATACGCGATGAATGCGTGCTAGCCCTCCCACGGATGTGCTTATTGGCTGTCTTGGCGTTCTTCTTCCTAGGTGAATAGTTTTTACAAACAAGGGCAATCACGTGACTAGAACGTGTGCGCCATAGAGTACTGCACAAATTTGATCGCGTGTGCATTTTGCTTAAACACATGATCTGTGGAACGAGCGCGTAACGAACTTTTAGAGTTAATTTTTTTACTAACGCCCCGGTCACGTTATTTTGCGAGTTGTCCAAAACTATCGTTTGTCAAATTCAATGGTAAAACGATCTCATGAGGGATATAATACTAACTATTGTAGTGTACATTGGGGAAATACTAGAGTCTCCAGGAAATATATGAAATATTATTATGATTAAAAAAGGGGAAAGAAAATGGGATTGCAACGAACCGGTGCTCTTACGGACTGAGCTATAGAAAACCCTAGTACGGTGCTCGTCCCTGAAACCCCTGAATTCTCATTGCCCAAGTGGTCAGAAGCTATTTTAACCTGACATAAACCCGAATGATACAAATCGGCTTGGTACGAACAGTCACGTTCACGTCACGTTCACGTCACGTTCAGGTGCTGTACTTTTTGTGAAACAGGTCACCCAAATCTACGAACAGTCACGTTCACGTCACGTTCAGGTTCTGTACCTTTTGTGAAACAGGTCACCCAAATCTACGAAGTGTAGGGTAACGTGACACAACAATTTGTTGACCTGCTATATGCAATCTACGAAAGCTCACGTAAATTGCCGCTGGCGTTTTAAAAAATAACGTAAATTGTCATTGAGAAGAGACTAATGGCAAAATAGCTGGTTCAGGGCGAAGATGTCGTATAGATTATGTGAAATGAATGAAACAAAATGTACCATTCATAGGCGTACCCATGGGGGCGGGTAGGGGAGGGGGGTGTACCCCAAAAATACTGTTTTGGCTGTTTTTAATTCACTCCAAATATCTACAGCTAACCCCCCCCCCCCCCCCCCCCCCCCCCCCCGCTCAAAGAAATTTGGCTGACGAAATAACCCCCTCTCCTTTCCCTTTGAAAAAAAAAAAAAATGTGTGCGGCCACTGCATGCTACCATTACTCAGTGTACTAATGATGCAGCTAATGCTAGTGAAACTAATACAATGGAATGTACCAATATATAATGTACAATAAAATGTAAAATTATATACTAAAGTATCGTGTATGGTGTAAGGAAAAGCGCATACACTTATCAAAGGATGATAATGACCCAGCTAGACAAATACATGCACACCCAGACACAATGGTAGCTAGTTATACCCTCCCATACACGCAAATTATACGTACACAAAAGACAATAAAAACAACAACAAATGAAAGTCCCCCTTTATAAAAATAGCGAAATAATTTTAACGAATAGGTTTGAGCAAAATAACTTTCTACACGTATTGATTACGGCTTGGTACGAACAGTCACGTTCACGTCACGTTCACGTCACGTTCACGGTTCTGTACCTTTTGTGAAACAGGTCACCCAAATCTACGAACAGTCACGGTAAAGTGACCCAACAATTTGTCGTTTTCCATGCCGGTAAAACTCGAATCGTCACGTCTACCAAAACGTGACGTGAGTGTTTAATCATTATTTGTAAAAGTGAAAGCGCTTGTTACTAAGACTAGTAATGACGTCATCTAGAATATTCTCGACGACACATGCACTTTTTCTTTTTGTGCGATGGAATTCCTATGGGGATTGCGTGCTTAAGGATTTGTCGCAGCGCACACAAAATTGTATGTAAGTGAATGGGGACCGCGGACAAAGTATCAGACAGTTGTTAGAGGGAGA
Source organism: Echinarachnius parma (assembly GCA_037951105.1). Taxonomy (NCBI): domain Eukaryota; kingdom Metazoa; phylum Echinodermata; class Echinoidea; order Clypeasteroida; family Echinarachniidae; genus Echinarachnius; species Echinarachnius parma. The sequence goes on along the minus strand of JBAMJV010006797.1, from coordinate 23,270 downwards.
AAATAAATCTTTCTAACAGATAACGTTAAATAGAAATGGATAATCAAATTAGAAACTGTGCTTATATTATGTTTGTCTAAACATTCGTGGTCCAAACGGGGATCGGAAACTGGTTACTCGCTACAGCCAACTACGGACTGTGTCCGCTTAGGCCTAGCTAGCCCCGACCGCCAGGCGCTAGGCGCCAGGGGCTCCGGCTGCGGCCCGTGGTGCTTGCCTAGCAGTACACGGTGAGGTGGCCAGCTGTTATTACCGGGTTTAGTTAACAACACAATTAGGCCTACTTCACGGGTGACAAGTTACCAATTTGTTTTGAGCGTCCCTTTGGTCCTGTGTATGCATACTTCAACAATTATTAATTAGGCTCATCTTCAAATCAGACGGTGTGCAAATTATTTCATTATTACTGCATTATCAGAATATCTTTATGTACATGCAACACAGCCAATCCTCGAGCTTACACTACAATACATGCCCAAACTTCAAGTTTACAGACTATAAGATTTTTTCTTATATTTAAGCCACCTATGAGGTGTCTTAAGTTTAAGACAAAAATCTTACGCTGAAATGTTTATGGAATACCAATGCTTGTTTAAGCAAAAAACTTAGCAAATTTGCTTACCGAAAGTGCGTCTAAAATGTAAGCAAATTTGCTTACGAGGGAATTTAAGCAAAAATGCTTAGATCTATAAGTGGTGTAGCGTGGTCGGACTGATTGGGGGGCAACAAAATCACTAGCGAACCCACGATTTTTTCAAGGGGGTTTTTGTCAAAAAATTTGATGTTGGTCCAGGACATGCAGTCCCAAAATGTTGAACCTAGACCAGGACCAAGTAGTTGAAAAAATCCTGTCAGCGGCGAGGGGGGGGGGGGGGTGGGGGTAGGCTTAGTCGCAATATTTTTCGAAGCCTAGACCAGGACCGGTTCCAACAGGACCAGGACCTAGCGGTTCATAAAATCCTGTCAGCGGGGGGCGGAGGGGGGGGGGGGGGGGGTAGTCGTAATCGCCGCGCCTTGCACAAGTACGTTTCATTGCGTGCGTGCATATCGCATATAGTGATCTGATGCGTCGCGACGATATCGACGAGATTCGAGAGCGAGGCCGAGGCACAGTTTGACGACGCGGCGATCGAGTAAATTGCAGGCTAGGCGCCGGATATTTTCGATGATATAAAGTGAGAATGTGAGTTTATAGTTTGGTATATCATTATACTTTTCCAGCTGTTACGAGGACATGCCATATGCCCAAGCCCAAGGCTCGACACGGCTATGGCCCAAAGCCTGGCAGGACTTCGTAATCAAGGCTATTATATGCACTAGATATCTGCCTTATCATTATTGACGGCAGCCAGTGAATTCCAGAGTGCAGTGGCAGTGCTAGCTTGCATGCTATTATGGCCGGTCTAGGCCCTAGGTAGGCCGGCTATGCAGTGGCAATCTTTGCACATGGCTCATGCAGCCATAGCCGTGTCGAGCCTTGGGCTTGGGTATATGGCAAGTCCTCGTAACAGCTAGAAAAGAATAATGATATACCAAACTATACTCACATTCTCACTTTGTATCATCGTCATCGAAAATATCCGGCGCCTAGCCTGCAATTTACTCGACCGCCGCGTCGTCAAACTGTGCCTCGGCCTCGCTCTCGAATCTCGTCGATATCGTCGCGACGCATCAGATCACTTACATACAATTTTGTGTGCGCTGCGACAAATCCTTAAACACGCAATCCCCATAGGAATTCCATCGCACAAAAAGGACAAGTTGTGTCGTCGAGAATATTCTGGATGACGTCATTACTAGTCTTAGTAACAAGCGCTTTCACTTTTACAAATAATTCTAACCCCCACACCACGCCGTCTTCTACTATATCAAGTAGCAGATTCGGGCTCCGAATGGAATCAGGTTTTTATAATGGTCCGCTAGCTCAATGACTTCCACTCGGGGGAGGGGTCAGTTCAAATAGACCACCGTATAAAGTTATATTATTAAAATATAAAATATAAACAAACAAATCCAAAAATAAAGTGCTTGGGCACGATTTAAATTACGATGTCACTTGGCAAATGTTTATTAACGAATAAGAAGAATTACAAATCTCCTTCATCCAATCAGAATGATCAAAATGATACAATTTAATATATAATGTAAATATCAACAGTTGCAATAAATATAATTGCGAGGTATGCTTTAACAATAAGGGGCAACTTGCTTAATTAGTTACTTAATTACGTTTACCAAGTATCTAAGGGGAAGGGGAGGGATAAGTTAGGGGAAATGAGGTTAGTAAATGGTGGCCACTTACGAACGCGAAAGCTATACTAGTTATATCGGTCTCGGACTCGGGCGCGCTTCTAGATGGGTTGGACTTCGGGACGGGCTGACTGCGGATGATCTGGACTTCGGGACGGGCTGGGCTTCGGTAACGGCTGGGACTGGAAGTTGTAGGTTGTAGGGATCTCGGATCACTAAGCTGGAACTTTGAGGGACGCCTTGGAGTTGAACACCGGTAAACAGCTTACATACGATCTGTAGGTCTTAACAATTATGGTTTGCTTTCCAAACAGTTCGCGTATTCGATTCAGTTTAACTCCAAACTCAGTCTCCAACAATATTCAAATCACAGTTCTCCTTGTAAATTCAGCTTCAGTTTCTCCGAAATGTCCGATTCAAGTTTAAGTTAAACGATGTTAACTATTAATTTGATGAGGATGAGGGTGATGGGGTTGCAAGGGTGGGGGACGAGCCAACCGCTCTTACTGCTACTGCTACCTCTTACTTCTTTCAACTTCTTGTTACCACTCACTAAACTAAGTTTGGGAACGGGGTTTTATACCTAATTACATATTCAAAACATATCTCGTAAGGGGGCGGGACTTATAAATCTGGACTATATCTTAATACTATAATATATAACACTTACTACAAAAGCTTACTCAACCAATACCACCACTACCCAAGCTAATATTGTTCCCAGAAAGCCAAGTTCATATTGATAGACCGAGTAATCCACACCTATCTTATTCAAGTTGCATATCTATTATATTCTTTAATCCCGACGCCTATTTTGTATTGAGTAATCCCAGGATCTCTATTCAAATCCAGTTCTCTTTGATGTTCCCTACTCTCAAGTATACTATTCATAGTACACTGTAGCTACAGCTTATAATAACTAAATCTCTTTTCAGCAGATTTACCCATCTTCTAAATATACTGGTAGGTGTTATTCTCTTTCATTCCAACTATCAAGTAAGTTTCCAAATTCACGTACAACCCAATCGAAAAGATCAAAGTAAAATGGAAATAAAGGAGCGTCAGAGACAAAAGATCAAAGGATATGAGAAATAACAGGTTGGCAGAGACAAGTCACTTAAGAAATAAAGGATGGATATAAACATATGGTGAGAGATTGAAGAGTAAATACAAGTATAGAATTCATAGAAAGCTGGAAAGATAAAGTCAGGATATTTGTCCTAAACAGGTCCTAACTCCACTACCATATTATACCAAAAGGGCCTTAATTCTATCTCGCTACATAATGATTAAACACTCACGTCACGGTTTGGTAGACGTGACGATTCGAGTTTTACCGGCATGGAAAACAACAAATTGTTGGGTCACTTTACCGTGACTGTTCGTAGATTTGGGTGACCTGTTTCACAAAAGGTACAGAACCGTGAACGTGACGTGAACGTAACGTGACGTGAACGTGACTGTTCGTACCAAGCCATACAAATCAACTTGAAACTCGTCCCTGAAACCCCTTAACCCTTAACGTACCAGGGATTGTAATACTCCATGGCAAAAAATGCGAGCTTGGCACGTTAGCAGTTAAAAGAACTACAGCGTCTAGATGGCCTAATTTTCACAATTCGGCTCTCTATATGTAATTTTTCCCAAAGAAAAATAATTTGGCAGTCATTTCTCATGAAATAAATCTCATTGCCCGAGTGGTCAGAAGCTATTATAAGCCTGACATAAACCCGAATGATACAAATCAACTTGGGGATCCCTCAAGTCCCTCACTAGCTGGCAAATATATAGCGCCACTTCAATTCAATTCAACATTTATTCGGCATCATAAAATATAATACATATACAATAATGGTGAGTCATACAAATATACATGTACATACATATGCTATAAAGTAAAAATTGTATATCAGCAGCCCCTTAATTAAGCTTTAAAAAATAAAACAATAACAACTAAAAACTAAAAACTAAAAACAATACTTTGAATAACTTACATTCTAACTTCAACAGCTATTCTATAACTAAAAGTGTCTATCTAGATACACTTAAAAGAACATAATTTTAATTAATATATAATTCTTATTTTTACAAGAATGCTAATTTGTGAATTCAATAAGTCTCGAGTATCGCTTGTTTATGTCTATTTTTTTAAAAAGGTTGTAGCTCTTTTCACCCTTTAATACATCATTTAATGAGTTCCAAATTACAGGTCCCTGAAATCTAATTGATTTATGTTGCATAAAAGAAGAACGGAATCTTGGTAAGTAAAAATTATCTCTATTCCGGGTATTCAATAAATGTATATCAGAATTTAAACAAAAGTGATCATTAAAGATGGGTGCTAACATAGCATGCTTAGACTTATACATGAATAACGAGGTATTGTGGGAAATAACATCTGGCAGTTTGAGCGATTTTAGAGATTTAAACAAATGAGAAGTATGCGCCCTGTATTCTGCGTTACAGCATAACCGTATGGCATGTTTCTGTAATATAAATAATGGCTTCAAAAATTTGTCAAATGTTCTTCCCCATACTAAGTTACAATATGATAGATATGGATATATAATTGCATTATACAAAGTAACTAATGACTTCTGCGGTAGGACACTTCGTAATTTACCCATGACACCAATATTAGAACTGACCCTTTTAGAGATTGACTCAATGTGTTTTTCCCATGTCAATTTATTATCGATAGTAACTCCAAGAAATTTCGCATTTAGAACTTGTTCAACATCAATTTCATCTAGTTTCAGATTAACATCATAAAGTATGTTTTTACATCTGTCCTTAAAATTAAAGATCATAAATTTTGTTTTGGATTGATTGACTCGCAACTTATTCGCATAAAACCATTTTAAAACTTTGTCCAATTCTTGATTTACTTGATACATCAATTCATCAATATCAGTATGTGAAAGAAAAACATTGGTGTCATCGGCGTATAACATAAAATGTAACATTTTAGAAGACTTGACAATATCGTTTATAGATCAGAATAAAGAATACCAGGCAAAATCGGTTTATCCAGGACATTTGTAAAGATATTATCAATGCATGTGGAGGATCTTGTTGTTACACGGGTTGGTTTTGTGATAAGGGGGAAGAAGGAGAACGAGTACATAATATTAATGAATGCATTGGTGTCAGAATGTAAGGAGTGATTAATCAAATCAAAATTAAAGTCTCCAGTTATATAACACTGCTTATTTTCTTTACCAATTTTACATAGACATTGTTCAAGTAGGTCGTTAAAGTCCTTTCCACAGGTATCAGGGGATTTATATACAGTTCCAACAATTATATTCTTCCCTTCTTCAACAATTTCAATAAAAAGCGTATCAATCGTTAATGTACAAAAGTCAAGATCCGGCCTCAGCCTAAAAGAAGCACTGTTTGTGACATACATACACACACCTCCACCAACTCGGTTTAATCGATGTTTTTGTACTAGTGTATAATTTGGAAGGTTAAAAAAAGAATGAGGTTCTTCTCTAAACCAAGTTTCAGTAAAAGCGTATATTATAAACTCATGATCGAGTGTGTGTATATAGTCTTGAACTTTCAGAAATTTTGATGACAGACTTCGTGCATTTAAATGAAACAAAGACAATTTAGAGCTTTTGTTATTGAAATGCAGTTTTTCATTAAAAGAATCACTAAAATAATATTTACATTCATAGATGTGATTATCTAAACAAGATATTTCATTTAATGAGAATAAATCAAATTGCCCATTTTCAAATTTCAAGGCACTTGTACTTGAATTATTTATATGAAAAAAGGAACGAAGGGTTAATTTAAACTGAGTATCGTCGACAATGTCATTAAACGGGAAAGTGCTAGCTAAATAATTATGGCATATCCAGGGTGTAGAAATTAAATTATCTTCAATACATATTGCATGACATAATGATCCACATGAGCAAATATATTTCAGTTGATTCTTTTTTACACTTTTTAAACACAAATTGCACTTCATCTATAAAATATTAGCACATCATAAAACGGTTCTACAATCACGACAAATCAACAATGTATATTTAACGATTTCAATATACATTTAGAGATAAATTTGAGTGCGGTCAGTCTAGATAAATGGCTTTCTCTGGTTACCTTGATGCGTCCGCCGCTGGGTGTCTTAACGACGACACCATCCTGGGTCCAGACTTGATGTTCGGTGTTCTTCGTCGCCTTCCTGATTTTCCAGAACAGATTTGTTCTGGATTTCCTAAGGTTTTCATTGATGAACACTCGGTGAGTGAATGTTGCGTTCTTGAGCTTTTTTCGAGCAGCGTAGATTCGCTCACGAACGCCATAGTTCGTGAACTTGATGATGATGTTTCTCCCCTTTCTCGCCGTCGTTGATCTCATGTCCTGAAGTTCACCAGCTGGTCGGGACGGTCCAAGACGATGACTCCGGTCAACGTCAGCTGCGTTGACTTCGATGCCAAGATCTCGACGGCAGGTTTCTCGTATCAGCTCGGTTGTATTTTCTCCTTGTCTCTCTTCCACCACCGAGAATATCAGGCAGTTTCTTCGTGAGTACTGCTCGATGTCATCCATTGCCCCTCTCACCTCCTTCATCTCGTCTCGCAGCGCCAAAATTTTCTCTGCTTTCAGCTCCTCCACCTCCTTTTCGAGCGCGACAATTCGGGCGTCTCGAGACTCGATGTCGAAGTCGAGCGATTGCTTTATTTCGGCGCAAAGTGGTTCGTGTATAACGGCAAGAATTTTATCGCGTATAGCGTCTACGAATTTGTTGACGAATGAGTCGTCAGTCAGTAGCTCTCCGATTGCTTCCTTGATTGCTGTCGATAGATCTTGCTCTTGATCTTGATCGTCGCATTCGTCGTCGAGAATTTCCGCGGCAGTTTTGGGGTCTTTCTTGCACTTTCGTCTCGGGCGTTCGTCGGGCTGGCCCTCACCCTTGCTTCGATTGATTCGAGTATCGCCCGGCATTACTGTTCTATACCGCTTTTACTATTGACTATATTATGGTTGGCGGAGCACAGATAAAAACACGTCTACTCGCGATCGATGAGAGAGATATGCACAACGAGAAAGGTCTGCACAACATGTCATGGCGCGAATAATGATGTTATGTAGATCACCGATGTTATGCAGATCTCTCTCGTTGGCGGCGCTCTCGAGGGTCGGGTCTAGATTATAGACTATCCCCCGCCTATTGACGCCCATGGTTCCGATGGCAGTTCCACTGAGGCAGCAGCGGTCTGTACTGGCTCCTCTATAGCTGACCGCCTCAATCGTGATGGAGTAGTAGACTGGTAGTATGTCAGATCATGAATTAAAGGGGACCACCAGGCAAAGAACAACACATTATTATGTTTTAGTACCGTTTTGTGATATCAAATAGATACCCAACATTTTGCAAAGGGTTGTGTAATTCATAAACAAAGCAATTAATTTCCACCACTTACGGAACCACTGCTATTTCCTGGTTCCATACGGGCCAACCATTTGCGAGTGCGGCAATGCTATATTCACGCGCACGTTTGTAAACAATAGATTCCCGGGCGATTCGTTCGCTCTGCACACATTGCAATTCACCACACACATAGCAGTCTGCGTAATTCAGACCGCTTGAACGCATGCTTTAGAATGGTGATGCGTTTCCAATGATTTTTTTTCTTTCTGGAAACATATTTTTGTAAACTTGTTGATGGAATGGAATACTAAAGATGTTACCTTTCTTTAATAAGAATATTATTTTTGGGTGGTGGTACCCTTTAAATAAAACACTATAATAATTAGGGTCAGTCATTTCTGACTAGCCCCAAAATTTGTCTGAACAAATCAATCTCTGTTCCGATCGACGGTTGGATCCGCTGACCGATTAATCAAAGAAAAGCCCGGGCATGTTAAGAGCCCGGATGTAACTATGGAGTTGGTTATTTCTATTTAGCCCGACCCTATCCCCTCTTAAAGATGCACTTGTAAAGTGTCAGATATTGCCCAAAATTGCACTTTAGACTTCAATCCTATACCAAAAATCATTTTAAGATATGTCAGAATGATGTGTGAAAGTTTCATTGAAAGAGAACACTGCTTTCCTGGTTAAAAAGCGACAATTTACGTCAGCTTTTACAACGAATTACTGTATAACGTGTATGAGGTTTATGACCGTTCATTAACGCTCTTGATCTGAATGATTATCAGTGAAAGATATCGTCATACTTAAGGGGCATTTAAAAAATCTAACCCTATATTATCATTCTCTTACCATAAGCCAAACAAGACGGTAGAAGAGAAATGTGGAAGCTTAAATAAATTTTCGTGGTTATATTTCGGTTATGTCTACGCCAATCATAGAAGAACAATCCTGTTCATTTGTCTTACACAAACAATCATCGAAATTATGACAAGAAACGATAAAAAAAAACAGGTAAAATTACGCCATTATATACAATAACAAACATACTAAAAACACACAAGCACACACACACACATGGGCGTCGATATTTACGTAATACCCATTCATCAGGGGGGGATGGATGAATGGATCATCCCCCCCCTAATCAATGGGTATCAATGACAGATCGACGCCCGTGCACACACACACACATACACATACACAAAGACACACACACACACACAAACACACATACGCACACACACACACACACACACAAACACACATACGCACACACACACACACACACACACACACACACACACACACACACACACACACACACACACACACACACACACACACACACACACACACACACACACACACACACACACACACACACACACACACACACACACACACACACACACACACACACACACACACACACACACACACACACACACACACACACACACACACACACACACACACACACACACACACACACGCACACACACACACAAACACACACACACACACACTAATACTCCATCCCGATGCACTTTGCATCCCTAAAATAAGATTACCTGCGGCCGAAATTTCTGCATTCTCAAACATCCCTCCATGCATGGGTTGGGAACTGCTGGCAGAAAATATTGCAAGTGTTATAGAAGGCTTTTATGGTCGTACAAAGACTCTAATTAAACATGTTAAAGGGATTGTTGAGTTCTGGTAAAGAGAGTACAGTTTTGGTTAATTTTAGTAACCAAAACCTGCACCATTATACATTACAAACTGATAGTTATAACTCCACCATGCTCGAAAGAATAACAAAACTACAAATTACTAAGGAAAAAGCCTGTTATCATTCAACCAGAGCCGTGAAAGGGATAGTTGAGTTTTGGTAGAGAGGGCGCTACACAAAATATTTTTTGTGTGAGATAATGAAAAACTCAGTGGTAGAATATTGGTAGAATAAACTTTATTTGATGAAAATCGGTTCAGAAACGGCTGAAATATCCATAAACATAGCCATTTATAATCCATGTGGGGACCCACACGTATTCGATAATTATAGATATTCGATATTATAGAGTGAATAACTTTCATTGATACAGACAAATCTAAGTTATATCTGAATGCATGATAATATTCTTGGTACACTGTCCGATTAAAGTATCCACTAATCCACTAACCTTAACCCTAATAAGGCCGCGATTTTTGTATTGCTCCGGAACGCGTAAAGACGACATCCCGCTGCTAGGTGACTTTTTTCTTTTGGGACTTGCGCACCTTTTAAAAAATAAAATTGAAAATCGAACCGACCGTTACAAAGTCACTTGACCTTTTGTCTATGAATGTCAGCCCGAAAATCGCTCAATTTCGTGATTTGTGTACAAAACATATGGAAATATAAGTTTTCGATATATCATTGCTTATTTGGTCTTGTTTACATTTTAGGTGCTTGTTTTAGTGTTCAAGATAGTTGAATTATAGTAAGAAATAAAATAAACCACCAAAACAATAAAACACATTAGTTAAAAAACAGAGAAATACATAAGAAATTATAAAAAAAAACAATAAGGAAGAACCGGGCTCCTCAAAATGTTTTTGTTGTACATGTATTATTATTCCAAATTCTCTAAAAAAATATATGTAGTGAGAACCCATGTTTAATTATGAAGAATATATGATTCATGGGTAAAAATATGAATTTTATGACCTCATTTGCATAAATTATCATAAATATGCAAATTAATGAGTTTTTGAAAGAAAAAAAATACCAATGTATTATATACACTTCATTTTAAACGCGTGCAAATTTTCGCGGCGATTGGCCGCTTCGCGGCGGAGATATTAAGGGGGGGGGGGGGCATAATGCCCCCCGGCCGTAGAAAGACCTCCAATAGCCAAGCCTTTTTAGGGTTAAAGGATGTTTCCGAATTCAGTCATAAATATCTCCATAATTAGGGAGGAAGTTATAACAACGAAACATATTTCATTATTGTATATAATATATTAAGGTTTCTTTATACCTCGTGAGTTCATTAATGTTATTTCCATGTTTGTAAATATTGTTGCAAATGACACTGCAATTCAGCTTGTAGCTGTGAATGTGACATTTTGTTGAATAAAATACCTACAAAAAAAATACCATTATTATTATCTGTTGAAAAACAAAGTGCATTAGATATGTGAAAGATCCAAGAGAATTCACAAAAGTAATGGATCGTTTGAACTATGTCGCACTGGCACATTATTGTGAGTGTATACGTTCTGTGCTAATTACAGCTAATTAATATTGTTCGAGCGTCTCCTTCTGGTCAGGCTTAGCCCATTGGTAGAACCTGTGTTTACAAAGGAGCAAGCAGGCTTCAGACCAAAAAGGAGCTGTTCCGACCAAGTCCTAGCCCTCACTACCTTCAACGAGGCAGGATATCAGCGCGCCCTCAAAACGGGTGTGGCACTGATTGACCTCTCATCAGCCTACGACACTGTATGGAGACATGGCCTGCTACTCAAAGCCTCCCGCATCTTCAAGTGTCAGACAACTATGCGCATCCTTGCTTCCATACTCAGCAACAGAAGATTCAGAGTTTCACTTGGAGGACAAACAAGCTCGGCTAGAACCCTCAACGACGGCCTCCCTCAAGGATCTGTCTTGGCCCCGATGCTTTTCAACATCTATGTAAGTGACATGCCGGAGACCACTTCCAGGAAATTTGCATATGCAGATGATCTTGCATTAGCTACCCAATCCACCGATTTCAACGTACTTAGTACAACCCTCACCGAAGACATGAAGAAGATGGAGGACTACTTCACATACTGGCGCCTTCGTCCCAATCCCAATAAGACTACAACCACTGCCTTCCACCTTAGTAACCGACAAGCGAAAACAGAACTGAAGGTCACCTTCTGTGGCAAAACAGTCAAGCACGAAGAGTTCTCCAAATACCTTGGAGTTACCCTGGACCGCAACCTCACCTATCGTGAACATCTCAAGAGGGTTTCTGGAAAACTGAAGACCAGAGTCAACATTATCCGGAAGCTCGCAGGAAACAGCTGGGGTTCAGGCACACAAACCCTTCGAACAGCCTGTATAGCACTAGTCTACTCCGTTGCAGAGTACTGCTCACCAGTGTGGACAGAGAGCTGCCATACCAAGAAGGTAGATGTAATTTTGAACTCGGCTATGATAATAATTACTGGCACCCTTAAGTCAACACCTCTTCAATGGCTTCCTGCTCTCTCCCACATCGCTCCCCTTGGAGTACGCAGACAGGAGACAATGCGCAAGGAACTACACCGCACCTCCACCAACCCAGACCTACCTATCCACGAGGACCTAGGGAACCTACCCAAAATGCGCCTTAAATCACGGACACCCTTTTGGACTTCTGCAAAGTCTCTAGAAGAGTTTGACCTAAAAGGAGAATGGCGCAAAACCTGGGCGGAACCCGACTTCCCTAACCAAGACCTTGTACAGGACCCTACGTCAGAGCCAGCAGGCTTCAACCTCCCCAGAAAGCAATGGGTGACTCTGAACAGGATAAGAACACTCCATGCAAGGTCAGCCCATCATCTCCATCGATGGAAAATGAAAGACAGTCCTGCATGTGACTGCGGGAATCCAGACCAGACAGTGCAACATGTGGTAAATGACTGCCCTCTCCGACGTTTCCCTGATGGTTTTGAGGGGATTCATCAGACAACATATGCTGCTCTGACCTGGCTGAGAAACCTAGACTTGAATTTATGAAAATGTGCATATATGTCATACGAAACAAAACAAAATTAACGAAAGACAGTAAATTATATTGTTGTTTTATATATCGATTAATAAATTAAGTGTTTACAAAAGTCAATAGGCATCATGTATCAAATTATTATGCAATAGAGGGACCTTTGCTGATTAGGATATAAATAGTTGGTAACAATTTACAATCAAGAAAGCATTAATTAAATGATTGACATTCGTCCAGTCATCCGGTTAACAATAAGTATGTTTATTATACAATACATGATTTTCCCATCTATTTTCAAACCTTGGGGATCTTTGGTCGATCGATTTTACAAAAAGTCCACAGAACGTAGTCATTTGTCAAACTGTATCAAATTAGTCAGTCACTGTTGCTGAACACATTTAAAAGCGAAAGCAATTTTGATTTTTTTTTTTTGCGTTCATTTTTATCAAAATTTGATTCAAATTCGTCTCATTATGCTGCAATAGTAAGTTTGAGTTATTATTCTTATTTGACTGTGTTCTTGTCATAATAATCATATAATGCGGTAAGACACACAAACCCAAACGCACACACACACACACACGCACATACACACAAAACACAGTAACACACACACTCTCACACTGCACGTAAACACCACTCGACGAACATTCATACACATGTATAGGCACGTACACAAACAAGAATACAAGAACACACACACACACCGCACATAAACTCACGTAATAAACACACTCAAACAACCTTTTGTGTTTTTTGTTTATTTAGATTTTACTGAATTGTTCAAATCAATACTCGACTCAATCCATCATGTTTATGATAACTATACAGTATAAAATGTATTGATACATTATGTACGATACATAATGACATTACAGAACTGCATATTATGCAGTTCTGTAATGTCATCTGTAATGGATCTAGTAACATTGTCCAAATTATGGAACCACTTTTGGTTTCCCATATTTCTCTTCCATATAATGTATGATTAACAGGCCCGTAACCAGGGTTTTTTGGAGCGTAAGTTAAACAAAATGGGATCGAAACCGCATGGTCGAGCCGTGCAGGAAGGGGCAGGCGCGCCGGAAGCAGTTTTGGATTGGGGGGGGGGGGGGGGGCAAAACCCTAAGGGGGCTCACGATTTATGTGTTTAGGGGCTCATGCCCAACCCCACTCACAGAGTTGCCAACTTTGCGCCAGAGGTGAGAGTGAGACATTGCGAGGATAAAGCGAACAAGCCCGAGGGATCGAAGTGATTGAGCGGAGTCCCCCCCTCCCACGGTAGGGAGCTTTTGCATTTTTTGACTTGAAATTGTGCAATCTGGTGCATCAAAACATGATCCAACAACATAGCTTACAACCAAAAATGAGTCCCGAGGGAGCGAAGCGACCGAGGGCTGGGGCAGAGCCAGAGGGGGAGGGTTTGGGAGGGGGTATCCCCCTCCCACGGGGAAGATTTTGCATTTATATACTTGAAATGGTGCATTCTGGTGCATAAAAACATAAACCATATGCCACATTTGTATGATCCAACATCAAAGCTTACAGCCAAAAATGAGTGCCGAGGGAGCGAAGCAACCGAGGGTTGGGGCAGAGCCAGAGGGGGGGGGGGGGTTGGGAGGGGGTATCCCCCTCCCACGGGGAAGATTTTGCATTTATATACTTGAAATTGTGCATTCTGGTGCATAACAACATAAACCATATGCCACATTTGTATATCCAACATCAAAGGTTACAGCAAAAAATGAGTCCCGAGGGAGCGAAGCGACCGAGGGTTGGGGCAGAGCCAGATGGGGAGGGTTTGGGAGGGGGTATCTCCCTCCCACGGGGAAGATTTTGCATTTATATACTTGAAATTGTGCAATTTGGTGCATAAAAACATAAACCATGTGCCACATTATGTATGATCCAACAACATAGCTTACAGCCAAAAATGAGTCCCGAGGGAGCGAAGCGACCGAGGGCTGGGACAGAGCCAGAGGGGGAGGGTTTGGGAGGGGGTATCCCCCTCCCACGGGGAAGATTTTGCATTCATATACTTGAAATGGTGCAATTTGGTGCACGTCACACAAACAGCCAGAGCAATAACAGCCTACACAGGAACTACGTGGACCGGTACTGAAAAATCCACCCCAGACGTACCATACGCAAGTTACACAACAAACTGAGATAATTTGTTCTTTCTTTCTTTCTTTTCTTTTCTTTCTTTTTTTTTGAGGGGGGGGGGGGGCTTTTGGGGGGGGGGCAAAAACGCGTTTTGCCCCCCCACTTTTTGGATTGGGGGGGGGGGGGCGGCCGCCCCCCCCCCCCCCTGCCCCCCCCCCCCCCCCCCCCCACTTCCGGCGCCTATGGGAAGGGGTAAAGGAGGGGGTGTCCGCGTCGCCAAAATGTCGAGACCGGGACTGCTGGTTCAGTTGCGTCAGCAAAGTGGGAGGGGGGGGCAATCGTCAACAAACCAATCGTTGTACGAGACATTAACAATTTACCCTTTTTTAATTCGAGGGGGGGGGGGTCTGGGAACGCACCCCCTGGCAACGGGCCTGATTTATAATTATCTACGTCTGGATAATCGTAACTTAAAAGTCAGTGCAATGAGTTATCACTTTGCATTTTCACTCATCACATTTATAATTGTACATAATGATTCACCTATATCAAATCCGTACGTTGTGCTATACATGTATAATAGGCCTACCCTCCCGTATTAGCTACAACAAATTAACCAAATCGTGAATAACCATTCTAAGGGCCAATTTAATTACAATAATTATGTTATGAGAGCTAATACTAGAAATGTAATTGTATATGCGCTACTCCATCAAGATGAGAATGCATGGTTGTCAAGGGATAGATGTCCGTCGACCGTCGAGGATGACAGTTCAGGTTCTGTCCTGCGGTTGCGTAGCAACTGCATCACGCTCCTGCGGAATGCCTTGTGCATGATGAAATAGATAATGGCATTGGTGAAGTGGTGGCAGAAGGCGATATTATGATGAGGGCGCTGCACCACTGAGGGATTGGTCTCCCCGTGAAGGATACGACTAGCGACCCGACGGTGTAGGGCGTCCATACGGCGTAGTAAGACCCAACGACCACGGCCACGGTGATCGAGGCTTTGTTTCTAACGCGGTGATGATGTGGAGAGGCATGTGGCGAGTTTTGGTTGCTATGGGCGCCATCTTGAAATCTCATTTGCGATATCTTTTTCCGATGTTCTTTAGCAACCATAAGGATCTTGATGTTCAAACAGGCCATGATCGCGCCGAAGATGAATACTGATATGAGATGTAGCGATGTGAGCGGTTCCTTGTAGTATATGCATGCCCCTGGATCTAGATCACATCCATCCGAAGCATACGCGTGTAGTGACCTTCCTAGCGACAGTAGGAAACCCGTCACGAAACTTAGGACGAGAAGGATTTTGATCCGCGCGGAGGTCAGCATCGTGGGGTAATGTAGAGGATGCAAGATGGCGACGAAACGGTCAACCGTGACGACTAGGAGTAGGAGGTTGGACTGGCAGATGAATGTCGTACAGACCGTCGAGCCAGCCACGCACATACGGCGGTTCATTAGAAGTAGCGAATCGTCGATATCGTTGATGAATCGGATGCCGAAGCAAGCTAATCCACCCAGGAGGTCGTTCGCGGCCAGACACAGCAAGCAAAGCTGACCGTTCGCGCCGAAGATGTCGGGAACTTTCGGGAGGACGAAGATGATGACTGCATTTGTGACCACCGTTATGATGAGGCCGACGATCCACACGAGAAGAAGCGGCACCTTTTCTCTGAAGGGCGGTGCATGATAATCCGCGTAACTGTCCGATGAACAGAAATTTCCGGATTC
The DNA here is from genome assembly GCA_037951105.1 of Echinarachnius parma. Classification (NCBI taxonomy): domain Eukaryota; kingdom Metazoa; phylum Echinodermata; class Echinoidea; order Clypeasteroida; family Echinarachniidae; genus Echinarachnius; species Echinarachnius parma. Next base: position 7,043 of record JBAMJV010006797.1, on the reverse strand, counting down.
CAAAATATTCGCCATAATATTCGCCTGGTTTCTTAATTAAAGGCCTACAAAGTGCGGTTCGAAAATTGGCGGCGAAACACTGTACAGAGACAGTTAGAAACTGGCCGTGCGACTGAAGAGGAATGCACAAGGAGTTACTCAGACACTTATAAGGTTGTTTAGGAATGTTGGGAGACTCGTGACGACACTCTATCAGCGGTTACTGATGATCATGAAAAAGAAATTCAACTGATATCGATGATGATGATGATGATAATGATGATGACGACAAAGACGACGACGACAACGATGATGATAATGTTAAGTTTGATGAAGAGCAGCTTTTCGCAAGAATGAACTTGTGCAGTTGCTCAAATAGAGTTATACGTTTAACATGTTTAACGGGTTCTCGTAACCATGGTAACGATCACAACATTGTGCCACCAAATGGTAATGATGATGGTGATGATGATGATGACGATGGCGGTGATGTTTAGTTTGATGAAGAGTTTGTTGCAGGAATCAACTAATGCATGTTACTCAAATAAAGTTAAAACATTTTGACAACTTCTCGCGATGATGACAGCAGCACCCTTTTGCGCCACACAATTAATTATGACGACGATGATGATGATGATGGTGATGACAACGATGGTAATGATGATGATGACGATAACGGCGATGTTGTTTAGTTTGATGAAGAGTAGGTATGTTGCAGGAATCAACTCATGCAGTTACTCAAATAGAGTTGAAAGTGATGACGACAAAGACGACGACGATAGCGATGACAGTATCACTTTATTGCGCCACAAAATGATGACGATGATGATGATGATGATGATGATGATGATGTTGATATTTAGTTTTATGAAACGTTTGCTGCAGGAATCAACTCGTCCGAATACTTAAATAGAGTAAGTTGTACGTTTAACAGGCCCTCGTAACGATCACAGCATCACTCTTGCACTACCAAATGCTTAATGAGGATAATGATGACGATGATGATATTCGGTTTGGTTTAGTTTGATAACGATGTTGTTGAAGGAAGCAACTCGGCAACTCTTATTTGATCTTTTGACTGGAGTCTCGTGACGATCACAGCAGCACTCTATATTTTGCTCCACCAAAATGCTGATGGTGATGATGATGGGTTTGATGACGATCTTGTTGCACTGGAGCAACTTTCTCAGCTATCTGACACGATCTCGTACGTCGTGATAACATCAACACTTTACTGGGACAATGATTACTGGATTGAATATGCTCAATTAATATAAAACTGCGAACGACAGTGTTTAGAAAGATTGTTATGTGGACATGGTGGACGTTGGTATTACAATCATAGCGAGGTCGGACTTATTGGTGGAGGCCCGGAGGGGGTAAGGACACGTGAATTCTTGGGGAATTATTATTATTATTATTATTATTATTATTATTTCTTCACAGCTTTCGCCCTTTAAGTTTTGTTTGTGTATTGTTTTTGTCAAATGAATAGGGGGCATAGCCCCCTGAGCCCGTATATAGCTACGCCACTATTCGGAGCATCAATTACTTTATAGGCATCCATTAGGCAAAGTAACCTTGAATGCGGTGCGGCATCTAGACTCAGTTTCCGCGGGCCGTTATTATGGCCTGGTCACATATAGCCGACGCACGGCCAACGCATGGCCAACGCACTGAAAATTCGGGAAAAATGGGAGTGCGTCGTTGTACGCCCAACTCCTGTCAGGATTTAGGGGGGAGGCTAGCGAACTTACAGCGAATGCATAACGTGTTGCTAACGCGCTGTGCGTATACAGGGCGCATACATAGCGCATACAGAGCGTATACATTAAAAACCGCAACGAATGCATCACGTGCTGCTAGCGTGTTGGACGAATGGCCAGCACATGCAGAGCGCATGCACCGCGCATGCACCGCGCGCTCAACGCACAGCCCGCGAAAGACAGCGTCCAGTGTGTTGTCATATCAAAGTTAGTGCAGTGCCAAGTGTACAACCTCTTCAAGATGCCACCCAAGAGAATGAACCCACTGTCCATGAAGCCCATGAAAAAGACACCATCTGCTCCTGTTATTGGTGGCCGCGGTCGTAGAGGCAAGGGCAGAGGCAAAGAGCTTCCCAGCCTGGACCCTGAGCAGCCCAGCCTGAACCCTGAGCTGCACAGCCTAGACTCTGACTCTGAGCAGCCCAGCCTGAACCCTGAGCCGCCTAGCCTGGACCCTGAGCTGCACAGCTTGGACTCTGCCTTTACCGTTGAGGATGCTGTCGAGGATGCTACATCCTTTCCATCCTCATCCCGTCAGTGCTCCCCTACTCACTCACATGCTGGGTCAGTAGACAGCCATGTATCGCTGGCTTCGCAGCATCATCTGTCGTCAAGATCAAGAAGGGTACAAAGAAGGACAAAAGGGCCAACAAGCTGTCCGATGACGAGGAGGAATTGATGGTCGCCTTCTTGGAGGAACATGAAATTATTTGGAACAAAAGGTCACCCATTACAGGAGGCCAGACATGAAAAATGCTGCATGGCAGAAACAGGCGGACATCGTTTCCAAAGAAGTATCCCATCTGCAAGGGTCGTTCAAGGGAATGAGGGACAACTTCGCGCGCCTGGAAAACCTGCCCAAGTCCGGATCCGGATTCTCGGCAACGAGAATTTACAGAATATAATTTTAGCCAAATTCGTACTTTTAGCTAAATTTTCGCAAAAGTTTCACCAAATTGTGTGCAAAAGGTCCCCACAATGCTACCATACATGCCATAAGAATGTTTTATTATGACAAATTTGTCATGATAACAAAATATTGCTTTGTGAAACACCCTCGGGAATTAACAAGCATTCAATGATACCATATTTGTGAAGGGTAATACGTATCCATGGATATGAGAGCTCAAACTTGAATTGCCGAACTTGTATTATTAGCGTGTTTATCTATAAACAGGCCTTGCAACATTAAACAAATTCAAACATCCATAACATAATTGGAAGTAGGTGGATGGGTCAAGGGGCATTTTGGATACAAAATAGATACAACAAATAATGGGGAAAATCACCAAAATAAAGGTTAAGTGTGAAAAACTGCACCGTACTCGTCTCAAATCATTTCAAGATTTTTAAAAAGTCCTAATATGATTTGAGTTTTCTTTCCATGTCCATTTTGGAGAAAGGGGGTGGGTGGGTTTTAGCATTTGTTTAACTTTGCAGGGCCCTGAAATGAATGCAATTAATGCAATGAATAAATTTAACACAATACTGGTAGTTCATGTCAAATAACATTAAAATCCATCCATCTTCCGAGGTGGTTCTTCTAGAAGTGATCAGTAGGAGCCTCTATCGTTACCCATGAGGGTCGGATGAGAAGTGATGGGGAGATGGTGTGCAGGGACGCGTTGACTACACGCTATGTACACGCTGCGTACACGCTAGCTATACGCTAGGAACACGCTAGAAGAACGTCGGGTGCGTTAGAGACCCGTTCTGCACTCGTTCAGCTCGCCCTTATTCGCTGCACGTTCGCTGGGCATGCGTTTGAAGCACGCTAGGTGTGCGCTAGGTGTGCGCTAGGCGTTCGCTAGACCTCAGCCGACGAACTCACAACGAGTACACAGCGTGTGCTCCGCGTATGTCTGGCGTTGGTCTAGCGTGCTCTGCGCGTGACTGGCGTCCTTCTGGCGTGTACATCCATGCGTCGAGCTCTGCGCACAGTTTTGAGCATGCACAAAAAATCTCGACGCACAGAGCGAATGACGACGAATGCAAAACGTTGGTCCAGCGCGCTCGACGCATGAGTAACGCATGATGACGCACACCTAGCGCACGACGACGCACTGGCCAAAATGGCAAATTTTCAATGCGCTGGCCGTGCGTTGGCCGTGCGTCGGCTATATGTGACCAGGCCATTAGTAACACTCAAACTTGAACCGCGGGTTCGATGACCTGCATGCCCACAAGGGCGTAGCTACAGCGGGGGTGGGGGCGGGGTGGAGTGTGGGGGGCACGGTGGACGTACCCCCACCCCCGATAGTGTCACTGGCATTGACCGCGTGTACTCCTGATTGTTCACAATTTTGCGAAAAGGTCGGTTAATTTTCGCATGTGTTCGCGAACATATTTATGTAATTCGTGGAAATGCAAAAAGGGTTTATATTCCATATACATGACGATGTATGTAGAAATAAGGAAAAAGCGTACAAAGTTCATGCCGATATTCGAGAAATCTATAAAATAAAAAAAATTAAAAAATAGGGTACATTTTCGTACAGGACCAAAATATTTATTTGTTTGTCTACTTGAAGGATTTAAAAAGGGGTATTTATGTAAATATTCACTTGAAATAAAATCAATTTTGGGCTATATTTGGACGCCAATATGTATGGTACCCGTTTTTGTGTAAAAAGGGGATATCATTTGTTGAAAATGTACATGAAACGCGAGTGCAAGTGAAGGGGGTAATTTTTTGTTTCACTCAGAGACTGATCATGCATTGCTACACCTTTGAATGTGAAGTGACACCTGTCACCGGGCGTGTCCCCAATGATTAAAAAGGAATGATATGAACGTAAGAGGAGATTCGTGAAGACATCAGGAATTACATAATATACACGGTATGCCCCCGATCAACCTACACATTATGTCACTAATTACAGAAGTACGGGGTACGCATACACCCCAGGGGCGGATCTAGCTTTTTGCTAAGGAGGGGGGGGGGGGGTTGACCCAATGACGATGCGGATACTGTGTGGGTCTGGACACATGATGGCGTTTTTCTATGCACATCACAATTTCACTTGGCAGCCCAAGGGGGGGGGGGGGGGGGTTAAACCCCCTACCCCCCCCCCCCCCCCCGTAGATCCGCCACTGCACCCCTAGTAATTTAACAAACACAATTACAAAAGGAAAGGGTCAGTAATGGGTATGGGTATGCACTAGATTGCATTATTTATCTCGCAGTTTTGCCCCACAAATCAGTTGACCCTCGCTACGCCACTGTTAAATTGTGAACACATTTACGCGCTAGTGTTCCTAATACTATGTTAGAAACATTCAAAAGGGATCAAAGAACGTTTTATTACCTTTTTTGTGATATTCCATAATTTTGGCAGGCAGTCCAACCCCAAACGTGGAGTCGAACGTACGGGACTGCGCGGGAACTTCGAGCCGATTATATAACCAAATTAGAGCTATTCAGCTGGAGTCACAACATTCGAATCCGTTATATTCGATGCGACTGCCAACTATGCAGTGAATGTGCTCATCCGAATGGGGGCAGGGGCCCGATTACTGACCAGCGACATTTACCTCTAACTCATCGATGTCAATATGCTAGAATTACATACAAATCAACATAACGTAGCAGAGCACACATACCGCCCTAACTCATTCAACCGTAGAGCATATCTGAGATCAGTGGAAATAGGGCTGGTCCTGGGTCATGATCGTGCTATCAGCCACTGAACTTAACTTGCAGGACGTTTCGGTTGATTAGATTTCAAAGAGAGGTGTGCTTTGTTATTATAAAATCTAATAAAAACTAATTCGAGTGTTTCTTATTAATGTCCTCGAATGTATTATTATTCCCCTGTCCAGTGGAGTAAGTATGGGGGGCATGGAGAACAATATGCACCCTTCCACAAATTGCCTATGCACCCCAGGTGCCCCCCCCCCCCCCCCCCCCCCTCACCAGAACACTTTTTTTTTTTTGGCGAGTTGACCTGTTGGAGCCATGGTATTGACATTGAGTAAAGAGCGAGCGAACTGTGTGTGCTAACAAAGAGTATTTGTCAGTATAATACACACACACACACACACGCACACACACACACACACACACACACACACACACACACACACACACACACACACACACACACACACACACACACACACACACCACACACACACACACACACACACACACACACACACACACACACACACACACGCACGCACGCACGCACGCACGCACGCACGCACGCACGCACGCACGCACGCACGCACGCACACACACACACACACACACACACACACACCACACACACACACACACACACACACACACACACACACACACACACACACACACACACACACACACACACACACACACACACACACACACAAGCGCACACACACATACACACACACACACACACACACACACACACGCACGCACACACACACACACACACACACACACACACACACACACACACACACACACACGCATATACACGCACACACATAAATACATACACAATCACGCTTATTGAGAGAATGAAAATACCTCATGGGCAGGAACAATTTCCCAATACAATTTCCCAATACTGATGGCGAATAAATCAAATCTCTTTGAATAGCATTTCCATTAAATTGTTGTTGTAAATGTACTACACACGGTGTTATGTAATACTTCACAGAAATAATCGTCAGACTAGTTGATAATGTTTATGCTTTTATTGATGGTCAAATAAAGATTAATTCATCAAATAATATTATTTTAACCAAGCTTCCATATAATACGGCGTTTCCTGCAAGAATGGGACCAAATATGATTTAACCTAGGCAATTATCCAACGATAAAATGATAGTAACTGAATTAAAGATGTTCGTGATCGTATCAGTGGCAGAGTGTCGGTGGTCGGAGTTATTGGGGTATGCGAATGATTTTTTTTTCGGGGGGGGGGGGGAGATACCATTTTTAAATTTCTATATTTTTACACATAATCTCCCTTCATAATGTTGTATTATTGTGGGCAAATTAATGGTCAAATAAGGAGATTAATTCATCAAACCATAGTATTTTAACGAAGCTTTCATATAATACGGCGTTTCCTGCAAGAATGGGGACAAATTAGGCAATTATCTTAAAGGGATAGTTGAGTTTTGGTAGAGAGGGCGCTACGCAAAAAAGAGCATTTGAAAGAGGATACCATTTTACCATTTTAATTGCAGAATAAACTTTATTTGAACAAAATCGGTTTAGAAACTGCTGAAATATCCATAAACATAGCAATTTGTTACAAATGTGGGGCCCTACAGGTATTCGATCATTTTGAACCAGCC